>NDGN011461555.1:0-15987 GCA_002564285.1 Tympanoctomys barrerae
TCCAGCGGGGGCCAGCACACAGTTTTACTGGTCAAGGACAAGGAAGAGAGCTGATGAAGCCAGTAAGGACCTAGCCCCCTTCCTTCCCTCACAGAACAGCGAAACAGAGATGGCTCCAGACCCCAGCATCCTCTCCCCAACCTCTCCCGAACACTGTGTCATCTCCTGTCTTTTCCCCATCAACAGAGTAGAATCCTTAAAAAAAAAAAAGAAAGAAAGAAAGAAAAAAAGAAAAAGGTCTCTATATCATCCCAAATGCTTCAGGAACTACCACTGTTTCCAGATGTTGATTAAAGCAAAACATCCAGAGGCCTACAAAAAAAAAAAAAAAACAAAAACAAAAACAGGCAGGAGAGTGGCTTTTGTCACTCTCTCATTGCGACTCTGACACCTTTTTCCCCCAGAGTGAAAGCTCCACAAAGACAAGAAACAGCTCTCTGTTGTGTGATGAACCCCTCGAAAATCTGTGAATTCATGCGTAGTGTTCAACTCATCTGCTCACAAACTGGAGTTTGACTAGGCTCAGTTGTAGCTCTCGTTCTTAGGTTTTTGTTTTGTTTTTAATGTGTTTTGCACAGGATCTCACTACATAGCTCAGACTCATGGTGATCCTCCTGTTTTCAGCCTCTCCAGAACTGGGATTACAGGCATGCACCACCATGCTGGTTGTGGTGGCTGGCTCAGTGCACCCGGGGAGGCAGGGGCAGGGCTGGTGCCGCATGTGGTGCTGGGGATTGAACCCTGGCCCCTGGGCTTGCCTAAGCAGGCACCTAGTGCCCTGAGCTATCTCAGGGGACCCTGCAGCTCTCACTCTGGATTCTTCATGCAATGACATTCAGAGCATGGCTGGAGCAGGGACTGGTGCCACACGGACAGGACTCAGCATCTGGGAACCAGAGGAGCAGATCTGGGTGGACATTACTCTCTATCTGCGTGGTTTCTCCACGCGGCAGTCCCAGCATCACCAGTCCTCTCCTGTAGGAGGCTTCCATAATGATTTCCCAAGAGCAAAAGCAAGATCTGCAGGACTGTAACTGCATGACGATCATCACACGGTGTCCCTTAACACTCTTCTTGAGAGTTGTCCTGGTGTCATAAAAAGCCCAGTGACTGTTGAGACAAACTTACATTCACAGACTATGCTCCTTTTCCTAGCTTTGAACCCTTGATGAGGGCATTTAACTACCTCTGTGCCCCAAAGTGAACCGATTATCTTAATAGCTGGCACCACACCTCCCTGGAAGGCAAGTGTCTTTACTCAGTTAATTATGGCAGGCAGTGAGACCTTATGGTCCAGAATGTGAGTTAAGAGGCAGAGCACTGAGACAGAGGAGAGTGAAATGCTCTGAGGGTGACAAAGAGGGAACCTGGCACTTGCTTCCAGGGAAAGTACAAGATAACAGAGGGCAAGAGCTGTGTATATGAAGGACTTGGTGCCCCGAGAAGTTCCCTGCAGTGCGGTGACTCAAGGACAGTTCCCAAATGAAGGCTGCTGGTGTGAAGGTCCTGTATCTGTGTGTCCCTCTGGGCCACTCTGCTTCCCTAGTCACCAACGTGCTTTGAACGATAATGATTTTAAATACTTTACAATGGAACAGCATAGAGTAGATAGCAAGTATTCCAATTATTTGATCAAAGGCCCATATTTATATGTCTTAATAAAAATGACTAGTCATTGTTTGATAGATCAATGGAGAATATGATCAGAAAACTCAGCTCAAATAGACTTAAACAGCAACAAAGTGTGAGTGGCTCACATAAGTAGCAAAGGTAAGGCAAGCTGACAAAGTGGGTGACTTGCCCGTCCTATGCTCAGCTGCGTACAAGGTTGACTTTGTCCTTCCTCCTGACACTGTTTCCCTTTCATCTGGGCTATTTACATCCAGGAACAGAAAAACACATTTCTGTCTCAATATTCTAAGCAGGAGTTCTGAAATTCATCTTGAATGGATCACCTGACATTTAGTGTCTGCTTCTCTGTCAATGACAGCTGGCTCTGTGTATGTGTGTGTATGTGTATGTATGTATGTGTGTGTGTGTGTGTGTGTGTGTGTGCATATGTGTGCACCACACTGGTAGGCCTAAGTTAGTCATGGCCTATTCCTGATGTTAGTGGAGGAGTGGGTTGATTCAACCTTCAGCCACTTTGGGTTACACCAGGAAAGGAAAGTCCCCAAAGGAATTATTACAATATCTGGTTATTACAATATCTGATTATTGTTATTTGCAGAAACAAATCCATAAATATTTACTACAACTAGAAAATATGGATTCAGAGCTGAGGATATAGTTCAGCAGTACCTGGTGAACACAGGTCCTGAGTTTGATTCCTCCCAAATTCAGGGAGGAATAAAAAAAAAAGAAAAAAAAGAAAAGAAATATGGGTTCTAAGCCAAAAATTTTCAAATTATGAACTACTTAGATACAGAGGAAACAGTCAAGAGAATCTTTGGTAATCAAAAATTAAGCAATTTTTTATCTCAGTGTGGTGGCATATGCTTATAATCCAAGCACTCGAGAGGCTGAAGCAGGAGGATCTTGAGTAGGATCCTCCTAGTAGCTAACCTAGGCTACAGAGTTTAAGACTAATGTGGACAACACAGCAAGACTATCTTGAAACACCAACCAAACAGAAACCATTTTTAAAACCCAATTAAACAAAAACAGTAAACGGTCTTGGAATCACTGACAAAACATGAAGTAAGTAAAAGGGAACAAGACGATGGATTTAAAACGAAAAGGCATCAGAGGAAAAAACAGGCAAAAATACATTACTTGTCAGAGTCCTGGCTCAGTAAGTTGTTAATAGGTGCTTTTCTTCCCCTCCCCCACCATGAAAGGTCTAATTATAAGTTTTATTAGAACCATCAGCAAAAAGGAACAGAACAACTCATAATAAACTGCACCATAAAACAGTGGGAACAAACATTAAATAGGAGATGGTTACAAGTAAAGAAACATCTGAGGTCCAACTGTAATGGCAGTATTTGTGTGATCGTCCCCCTCTATGTGTAAGAACTTTGAATGCTACAAACTGTGTAAAGAAAAAGTTTCTAACAATGCTGAAATCAAACATGTGTATTAGTTTTTGTGGCTACTGCAGTAAATTGCTACAAAGGAAGTACATAGCAATTCATCTTCTCAGAGTTCTGGAAGGCAGAAGCCCAAATCCAAGGAACAGGCAAGGCCGGGCCCTGTGCTTCCCCTGAAAGTGCTCATGGTCCCTTACAGCTTCTGCTAGATCTGGGATTTAGTTCCCCTACCCAGATATTTCAGCATGGTCTGCTCCCCAAATACTTAATTATATCTGCAGAGACCTTTTCTCCTAATAGAGTAATGTTTATAAATTACAAACATTTGGGCATAGTGAGAGATAACTCTTTAAACACATTGACTGAACAATGCCCTTTTGGAGCACATATCCTAAGAAATAACCTAATTAAAAAAAGAGGAGAATCTGAGCAAGAATGTTGGAAGTGGCATCAAGCATAACAACAAAACCATGAAAACAGTCCATGTGCCCAACAGCAGAGGGGGGCTTACGCAAACCACAGCAGATCGATGTAACAAAACACTCTATCGCCTGAAGAAAACCCGAAAACATGTGTTTCAAATAACTCTGAAAATGACTATATGAAATAAAGTTATGTGAAAAAAGTAGAACTCAGAAATTGTACGTCTACTACACTAATTACACTTGCGTAAAAACGCAAGCATGCATGTTAAAAGGACGGGGCATTTGGAGTGAAGTAACTAGTTTGGAGGATAATGTTACCTTAGCTTCTTTTTGTTAAGAAAGTTGCTTTAGTTCTTAATTAAAAGAGGGAAATAAATGAGTTCTTAATTTTATTTTTAGATTCCAAAACTGAAAATTATGTGTTTCATATTAAGCTGCTTTGAAGAAAAAAACTAGCTCACACACACACACACACACACACACACACACACACACACACACCCCACAACCTGGCTAGCCATTCTCACACAGCCCTTTTTACAACTCTGGCATTAATCACTGCCATGGCCTGGGGCCAGTGTCCGATTGGACTTGAGATTTTATTTTACAACCTGAGAACCCTGGCTGGCTCCCAGGGCCTCTGCTAGCCTCCCTGAGCCAAGCCGCTCTTCTTGTTGCTGTACTTCACGGATTCAACTACAGGTCCAGGAGCTGCTAAAGCGAACCGAAACAATGAATACAGATAAGAGTCAGTACAAACCCCTTCTGTTTGCAGACTATTAAAATTTTTGTGAATAGTCATTAGTTCAAAATGAGTTGGTTCCTTCCTGGAGCCCAAAGAGCCTCACGCCTTGCCTGAAATACCCCAAGACCAGAGAGCACAAGGGCCCCACCTCGACCCACACTGCCCCCAAGCCGAGTCCATTCCCTTCCAGAACGTTTGATGTGCAAGTTTTTGGACTCTCGGACTGCAGCTAATCTAGCTGCATGGCACAGCTGCCTAAGGACTGTTGGGGTGTGAGGTTACAGTAGGGAGGGGGTGACAACACTGCCGCCTTCCATGGGACCTGCTGGCAGACTGCCCAGCAGGCCTTGGCAGTGCCCATCGTTGACTCTGTGCAGTGCATGAACGCATCCGAAGGCTGAAAGGAAAACCAGTCTCTAGGCTTGGCCAGCTTTCCATCTTTGCCTTTTAGGATTATTTGCAAATCATTTTCTAAAGGTTCTAACTTTAAATGCCACTTTGGCCACCTATCATTCATGTGGCTCTCAGTAAATTATATGTTGTTTCCGATGCCTCAGTTTCTTAATGTGTCAAATGGGAAAATAAATACTTCACAATTTTATTGCAAAAAAAAAAATCTGAGAATAATGTACTTACATAGAGGATACCATTGGTTGTCTAGCCTAAATCTTTTTTTATGAAGAGAAATATGGTTTTATTGGGGGAGGCTTGTGCCCAGCTTAACACATTCTCCTTTCCATAGGCTTCCTGGCAGCTGTGCTGACCCAGTGATTATAGGGCAAAGCTTTCCAATTCGGATATGTATTTTGTTCTTTGCCCTTCCCTTTTTTATTCGGTCTAAAGTGGAGATCCTTGGAAGGAAAGCAGCCGTGCAACTCCAGTGACAGAGGGGAGAGGATCTCTGTGAGTTTAAAACCAGCCTGGGCTACATAGCAAGTGTGAGGCCAGCCTGAACTATGTAGTGAGATCTTGTCTCAAAAATAAAATAAAATAAATAAAAAGATATGTACTAACAATGGTAGTAAGGGGGAAGCAAGGGCGAAGCTCGGTCTCTGGACCTGAGTCACAAGCAGCTAAGCCAGGACTTCCCACCTCCAGACTTCTTGTTACGTGAGAAAAATGAACTGCATTAAGCTAAGCTGCTGCAATCTCGATCTAAGTACTTTGCTTGCCCCCATCAGTGCTTATACTGCTGAACTGAATCCCCAGCCCTACCTTTTCTATAAAAATCTCAAAATAAGAAGTCTGTTCTGTTTTGTTTTGTTTTGAGATGAGATCTTACCATGGAGCCCAGTCTGATCTCTCTGCTTCAGTATCTGAAGAGCTAGGAATTATCTGTGATTACATGGTGCAAAGAAAGGCTCACAGTTACTGTTCTGAAATTGAGTTATGCTAAATACCACATATAGTTAGTTATCAATTATCAACAAGGGCTTGTGTTAGGATTTAGAGCTAAATGTCTTGCCAAAGTTTCATGTATTCAGAGGGGTGTTTTGGGAGGCGATTGGCTCATCGGGACACTAGGCACTTATCAGTGGATTGAACCATGCTGAATTCATTTCTAAATGTACTATAAGGACACAGGGTTTGATTGGAAGAGGTCTGTCCCTGGGGGATGCCTTTGGCAGGTGTATGCTTCTCCTGGGCTCTCCCTTTCTCTCTCTGCTTCTTGGCTACCCTGAGGGGAGCAGTTTCCCTCCTCCACACCCACCATGCTGCTTCAGCCTTGGCATCAGTCAACTATAGGACAGAATCCTCCAAATTGTGAGACAAAGGAAACTTCTCCTTTAACTAATAGGTGTTGGGCTTATGTCCCAATAATGGAAAAACAGACTAAGTTAGTCAGTAATATATTTATATTTGAGATATTTCTTGTAATAGCATTTGTTGAAATGTAATTAGACATTCTAGAGCAATGTTCTATTGCTGCTAGGCTCTATCCAATTAGCCCTCTAAGAAGATGATTTTATTAATAAATCTAGTAAACTCAAGAGGAGAAGGGAATAGAGAAAATAGGGAATTTAAATATTTTAACTAACATTTGTATTTTTCACAAAATTTTTTTACAATTATATTTTATTTGGGGGAACAATGTTTATTTCCAAGGTGTTTTTTTTTTAACTGTGTGGTTATAATCTTCTAAGTAAGATTGACTAGGTCAAAGAGAGAACGGAATGCTGTTGATTCACTCAAGAGTAAATTTGAAATATACAAAAGCCCTGGGAGGTTTCTTAGGACTTAATGGCTAATACAACACACCATGAACAGCTGCCCTTGTATCTGCTTCCTAGAGTTTCTTTGATTGAGGGGAAGCATGCATCTATCTCCAGCACTAGAAAGCTATTTCTAGCTTTGCTTTAGAAGTGTGACTTCATTATATGACTAAGGTGAAATCTGAGAACCTATTAGTCATCTCCTCCTCAAACATTTTTTTAATGGTGCTGGGGATCAAAACCAGGGCCTTCACACAAAGCTACATTCCCAGCATACACACACACATCACCATCTGCCTGTAAATTTTGAGGCAGGGTCTCTCTAAGCTGTAAAGTTGCCCAGGCTTGATTTGATCATGTAACCCTTTGCCTGAGCCTCCCAGAGTGCTGGGATTACAGGTGTGCACCACCATGGATGCCTGGCTGTCTCACAACAAATTTTGATGGGGTATAATTTCAATTTCCAGATAAGATATCTGAGGCTTGAATAGGTCAAGTAATTTGAATGAGTCTCATCTGATATGCAGATTAGATTTCAGTTTTCATTAGATTCCAAAATTTGTGCTGTTTTCCATTACCCCCCTTACTTTCCAGGACAAACATCTTCACCTGACCACAATCTCACAATCTTGAAGGGTGGGGTATACCTGGGGATGGAGAATGAGGAAAGGGTTTATTGTAAGAAGTACTTCCTTGGCCTCCCAGTATAATGAGGGGACCAATTGAACCAACCTAGCCAAGGGCACAAAATCGATCACCACATGGCCAGAAATAAAGTGACTAAGATGAGACTGTGGAGAAGGGGCTCTAGGGATGCCAAGTATGTCAGACAGGACGTATCATAAGCTTGAGAGGTAGCATCATGCCATTCTGTTCCTCAGCACCCTTCAAGTGATCCCTGCTGAATGACTCCTGTTTCCTGGGGTGATACCCAGTTGCTTTAAAGAGCTCTCTTGGATGTTTCCTAGTTCTTACCTTTAATCCCTAAAAAGTATGACTTTGAGAGAGGTTTATTAAAAGCACTGCATATGCATTTCTTATTATTGTTCTGAAATACTAATTCTGACAGGAATTTACATTTTTGAAGTGAAGTATGTAGTCAGGCACATAAGACAATGATTCTCTTTAGAAGTCCCTTCTAGAAGGGAGATAATTTTTGGTAAGGAAAGGATGGTTCTGAAAGCATTTTTTTTTTTAAATTCAGGGTGTGTTGTAGTCCAGGCTGGTCTAGAGTGTCTTATGCAGCCTAGCCTGGGCTTGAACTCATGACCCTCTTCCTTAGCCTCAGAGTGCTGAAATTGTAGGTACATGCCACAACACCCAGTGTTTCAAAAACTTTAACAATAGTTTTTGTCTTGTGACTTTTTTTTATTACATAGCTAATGGTAAGATCGTAAGATTCAATTAAGATTGAAGATGTTCTTATAAATAGACTTTAATTCTCTAAATGTATTCTAAAAAATTATAAACACTATCCTATCTTCAATGAAATCTGAACCTAAAAAATGCTTGAGATGTAATGGTACATGTAAAGGTCAGTCTGTACATGTTTACAGTACATATCTTCTTCAACATACAACATGGGTGTAGTTGGCTGGGTCAGTGCCCCATCTGTCCTCTGATTAGGTCTATTTTTGTAGTATTTATGTGTGAGTTACAGATTATGGGTGATATTTTCCCTCTGCTTCTCAACTTTTGTAATATTTTATAATCACACACATGCACGTGTGTGTGTGCACTAGAGAATACAATCAGTGTCCTTGGGCACGCTAAGTATGTATTCTGCTACCAAGCTATATTCTCAAGCTTCACCAAAAAAATTATTAGACCTTGACTTTTGTTTTTGTATCTGGAATCAAACTCAGGACCTTGCACTTGCCAGGCAAGCACTCCAATAGTTTTTTTTGTTTTGTTTTGTTTTGTTTTTTCTTTCTGTAATGAAAATCACTTGTCATTTAAAATCATTTGAAGATAAGAGTATCAAAGACTAAACAACACTCTTAAAATAATGATTTGGGCATGGAAGTCAAAACTCAATTTTAAGAAGAATGTCATAGAGTTGAGGTTCAACCCTTCTTTTTAATAGCCAAAATTTAAGTCACCTGAATAAATAAAGACAAGAGAAAGAAGGGGCAATATGAACTCTGCAACCTCTCATATTTAAAAAAGAAACAGAAGAGGTAATTCCCGTTGACCCTTTGTGCTTTTATGGTTTTGCATCCCTGGCAAGGTTAAGACCACAGCCCATTCCAAACACACATCCATTTGCATCAGCAGCCTTTTCTGTGGGTGACTTAAGTGCATGCTTAAAACATTCCAACAGAGTAATGAAAGGACATCAAAGGGTCCCATCGATCCAGACAAGCAGGGAATTTCAGAGCTAGTTTATTTGGACTTTATCTCACCCAATTTACCCACAACAATCCAAATGAGACCATAAAACAGCTGTGCCCCCAAATCCCTGCTTTCCATGGTCAAGACAGGATAAATCTCCACTCTCTTCTGGGAGAGTTACGTGGATATTTTATGTTAACCAAAGGGACTAGGGGAAGGATGTTGGAGTGAATTGTTTTACTAACACATTTTAAGTCTGTCAAATAGGTGTTAGGTTCCTGTCTGAACACCAGTTAAACCTGGATGCTAAACGTGACCAGTAACAGGTTGTGAACAGTGTTTGTACTACTTGGGTGGTTAGCTGGAATGACCGTGATTGGAATAGCTCTTATCACCCCAGCTTGGGTTGATGACGACATTCAAGAACAATAACCTTTCAGACAGTTGGTCTCAGTCTAGATTGTTTCCATTTTCCCTTTACTGATTTTTCTCCTTCTTCTGTTACACGCCTCCATCTCTTGATGGTATCATTACATAAGGAAATTTGCAGGTGCTTCGTTCATATAACAGGCAAGATTAACATTCACTTTAAACAAAAACTGGTCCATGGATAAAATCCACATAGCAGTGCTCACAACACTCAAAGAACTCTGAGGTTTTTAACTTTAGTAAGAGCTAAAGAATGTTTTTAAGTGGGGAGGAAGAAATGATGGGGGTATTTGCTACAGGATGCAGACACCCGTCTCCTGATACCATTAGCTCAACAGGAATTAAACGTGAGTATGAACAGGAGAAGCCATTAAGCCAATGGTGTTTTTCTAGGAAGTCCTTACTCTGCACTCTGGCTAGATTGATTTGCTAGGTTTGCCCAAATATAGAGATCAAATACTGAGGTAAGAGAGAAGAAAGTTGTGAGCAAAAGACATACTAAAGTTCTTCTAATGGGTGGATACAACCCAGAGGGAGGCTATAGAGGTGATGAGAAAAATCAAATGCTGAACACTTCTTAACTGGCATCTTAATTAGTGGCATCACCATTCATCAACACCACAAACTGATACTGGTTCTCTAACGGAAAAAAACAAAGCAAAGCAAAACAAAACAAAACATAAAACCAGAAAGGGGTTCTTTGTCCTTTGTTAATACAAACGTAAACATCTGTGCAACAGAGAGAAATGCCCTTTTGTGGTTTTCTCCTCTGTAAGTCAGCAATGACTGAGTAATTTTCAGTCAGAAAAACATAATAATGATCAATGACTGGAAATATCTTGTATTTTATAGTATGAAGATAAGCTTATAGTTATGGCCTGCTTCTCTATATATGTGGTCACCACTACTAGTGAAAGATATTTTCTGAAATATATATATTATTTTTTCTATACCCAACAATGACATAGAGCTAGTACTTCTTAAAGATTGTCCCTTCTTTTAACTTTAATGTTTCAATTTTTAAAATTACAAATGCTGGATGGGTATAGCTCAGTGGTAGAGCACTTACCTAGCAAGTATGAGGTCATGTGTTTGGTCTTTATCACTGGAAAAACAGTTTACAAATGTAAGTTGTAAAAACATAAACAACAAAGAGGAATGTACAAATTAAAAGCATAAAATGTTCTCTACCTTTCTCCAGTTCCTACTCATTCACCTTATCTATTGCTGCATTAACAAATTACTCCCAAAACTTTGTGCTTAAAGCAACAATAAACATTTATTATCTCACATAGTTGTCGTGGGACAGGAATCCAGAGTGGCTTAGCGGGGTGGTTCTTGGCTCAGTGTCTCTCCTGGGAGGCAGTCATGTTGTCAGCAGGGGCTACAGCCACCTACAGGCTTCACTAGGAGGCCCCCTGCCAAGGACACACTCACACGCCAGGCAGAGGCAGTGAGTGCTGCCGTTGGCAGCAGGCCCCGCTTCTGCCCCACTGGGCCTCCCCATGGCACTGCTTGGGCATCTTCCTGACAAGGAAGCCAGCTTTCTCCAGGGGGCCGAGCTGAAAGACTGGGTTACATGTAGCTCAGAGGCAGAGTGTGTGCTTAACACTCTTGAGAATCTGGGTTCTGTGCCTAGCGCTAAAAATACCCAGGAGCTGAAGCATAGCTCAGGGGCGGAGCACTTGTCTGTCTCGTGCAAGGCCCTACCATATCACGTCCCCCAAATAAAACTGAACAGAACATCGCAGTGCTCTAGTTCTCTGAACGTAAACATTGTTATTACATTGATACCTAACGTGAGGGAGGTGTGTGTGCACATGTATATTACAGGCATATAACATAACACTAGTATGTTTTACATATAGCTATTTTATAAAATGTTTAGAAAGTTAGAACATTGGGCATTGTGGCACATACCTGCAATCCCAGCACGCTGGGATACTAAGGCAGCAGGATCACAAGTTCAGGCCCAGTCACAGCATTTTAGCAACTGAGCAAGATACTATGCCAAAAATAACAAAATAAAAAGCCACTCAGGAGGCTGCAGCAGGAGGACCATCACGAGTTTGAGGCCAGCCTGTACTACATAGTGAGGCCCTGTCTCAGAAAAACAAAAACAAACAAACAACCTAAAAACAAAGAGAGAGAGAGAGAGAGTTAAAAAAGACTAATTTTATTCTATCTATTCTTTTGTGTGTCACTCTTTTTTTCTTTTTAAGCTCTATGCCCTTTTCCCCGGTGTTCTGGGATTAATTATGTGAAGATATTCAATGGCATTTCATTTTTTAAAAATTGTTTCCCAGACCACTCAGGGGCTCTCGCACTCTGAAGATGTATATCATCTAGTTGTGGAATGTTTTCTTCTCTTTCTTTTTGTGGTACTGGGTTTTGAGCTAGGACCTCACACATGCTAAGCCAGTACTCTACCATTGGACTATACCGCCAGTGCTTTTTAATTTAACTTCAATATGGAGTCTTTGTAAATTGCCCAGATAATTTGTAATTTTCCTCCTTTTCTTTTTAATATCTCTCTATCCTGCTAATCAGAATAGCCTTTCTTATTTTGTCTGTACTATTTTTCTATCAGTACAATGATGGGGGAAAGCCTTTCTTCTTTTAGTCGGGAAGAATCTGACATTCATTGAAAGTAGGCTGTTTGTTCTGACCACAGCTCTTGAAGTCTGGTTGTCTGCTCAAACTTTAACAATAAAGAAAGGAGACTAAATAGCCAGGATGGGACTAAGTGTACTCTGTAGCCAGGTTACTGTGCCCTTGCTGTTCGGGAAATTGTCCCCCGAAATCTCTGCCTCCAGCATTCCTGCCAATCCCATTTAAACACCTTGCTTTCTACTTGCAGGTTCTGGGTACCTGCGTCCTAGTCACAGTTAGCTCATTCTTACTCATAGTCTTTTCCTGATGAAGCTTACTGCCTTATCATATCTGTGCATGATCTTCTCATTTCAGTGCCTCTTAGCTTTTCCCATTAATAACAACATCCTCCCATATTACTCACAAAATGTTTAAAGATAATCTAATTATGTACAAAATCACCATCTTTCCTGTTTGGGCAGAGCTCCTATTCTAGGCTAGCCCATGTCTCTCCCTTCCAGCTTGGCTGTCTTCAGCCAAATTACCAGCTCAGGCAAAATCAGTCCATGTAGTGGGTGGAGGTGACTGAGGAGACACCATCAAGGAAGACACCCACCAGAGAGCCTTCTGGGGTCTCTCCCTGTCAAGGAATGGTGGGGCCAGCCCTTTACTTTAGATAGGACTTTCAGCCTTAGGAGCCACCATGGCCTCTTTAAAAACTGGAGACAACTTGTCTTTCCTATCTATTTTGTAGGACTGTTATGATAATGAAACAAAAGATTGCAAAGTAAAGAACACTGAGGGGCTGGGGAGATGGCTCAGTGGAATAAGCACTTCTCTGACAAGTGCAAGGGTCTGAGTTCAATTCCTGGTTCTGCCAAAAAACAAAAAACAAAAAAAAAAAATTGCATATGCAACAACTAGCAAAGTCCTGGCATAGCATAGAGCTCCATTAGCAGGGGTACTGCTAACTGTCCTGTACCAAAGTGGGCCATTCAGGACCCTGCTGAGAATAGTAGCACCAAGAAGCCACATTTTTAGCCCAGGACACCACCTACCTATCTCCCAGAAGGGCCGGTAGCTGACCAGATGTGGGCCCTGAAGGCCAGGAGGAAGAAGCAGAGGGTCTTTTGGGGATTGCTGCAGAGATCTTAGGGAGAGGTTGCTTGTGCTCTCTTCTATCACCTCTGAGAAAGGAGAAAAGTTAGTCCTGTTCCTGCAGCATTAGGAGGGGAGCTCCAAGGCACATGCCTGTGTGTGACCCACAACACGGCTGCTGCGCTGACTCCGGGGCAGGTGACAGGTTCTGGTGTGAAGGCTGTCAATGATGGAACTAGCAGAGACCCCAATTACACCCTGACACCCCGACTGGAAGAAGGGGTGGGAGAGAGAACATGAAGCCCAGAAAGACCAGATGGTCTTTGCTTTTTTAGAGAAAGTGTCCCTTAAAGATAAATTTTTTAATTCAAAAGACTGTTCTTCCTTTTAAAAATCCCATTTTAGTGTGAAATATAGCCAATAACCCCCCCCAAAGAAACCCCACAAAATGTGTGGCTCAATGAGCTACAAAGCCAATATCTATATAGCTACCACTCAGATCAATAAAGACAATATTGCCTGTATTCCAGCATGCTCCTTTGTGGTCCCTCACAATCAGAAAAACTCCCCATCTCCAAAGGTAGCTAGCTTGACCTTTCTAATAATTACTTTCTTGTTTGTTTGTTTAACCTTTTCATCTGAAAAATACATCCTAAAGTGCTATTGATTGTTTAGGGACTTTTATACAAAGAGAATCATATAGTATAAACACACATCAGCTTATACATCTGTGTTGCTATCAATGGACATCTTACGTATTTCCAGTTAAAAGCTACCACTAGCATTACGACAAAACTAGGACTGGAAATATTCAGTGATAGAATATATGAACCTTTAACTTGACTACAGAATGTTTTCCAGGTGGATTCTCCATATATATTTCCATTTGCAGTTTAGGAGAGTTCTTCTTGCTCCTCACATAAAGTAAGAATCCTTGGTGGCATATGGTATTACACACCTATAATCTCAGCTGGATGGGAAGCCGAGGCGGAAGGATTGCTTGGCCTAGGAGTTTGAGACCTCCTTGAGCAACAGAGTGAGAGCCATCTCTTTAACAATAAAAATAGAAGTCTTCATCCTGAAATAGTGTGCTTCTGTATGAAAAATGCTTTTTAAAAAATAATGAGGAGGGGCCAGGGAGATGGCTCAGTGGAATAAGCGCTTCCCTGGCAAGCGCAAGGGCCTGAGCTCAATCTCTGGTTCCACAAAAAGAAAAATTAAATAAGTAAATAAATAAATAATGAGGAGAGATCGAGTAGTGAGACCCTGAATACTCTGTAGACCTTCCCTAAAATATAATAATAATAATAATAATAATAGTAATAAGCATGGTAGTGCACATTTGTGATTCTAGCACTTGCTAGGAAAATTGCTGCCAGTTTGAGGCCAACCTGAACTACATAGTAAACCCCTGTCTCAAAAAACTAATTACAACAAAAAATGAAAGTGGAATTAATAAATTGCACTTTCTATATGACTTTATAAGTGAAATAAAAATTTAGTAGTTGCCTTTAGGGGCTTCTAACCTTCCTCTGAAATTCTATGAGAGTACACCATCTGAAATTCTAGAAATAACTGTCAATCTATCTATAGAATATGATAGATTGTACCTCCTTTTGCTGTTTAACATTAAAAGCCACTCCAAGATGGCTGAAAATGAACCTCCTCTCTTGGTGTTTACGCCGGTGCAGATTTTTCTCACACTGTTTAAGATCTGATTTTATGACCAGTAGAAATGACAGAGTCTGCATTCCAAAACTGGGTCATAAAAGACACTGCTGCTGCGTCAACACTGGTCTTTCCGATCAATCATTCTGACAGAAGTCAGTCACCGTGTGGTGAGGATATTCAAACAGCCCAGAAAATGGCCCATGTGGAAAAGAACTGCTTACACCAGCTCGCTCACCTGAGAGGCAGACGCAGAACCTTCAGTCTCAGTCAAATTTTCAGAGGATTTCAGTGTTCCAGGCTTTGAGTTCTTTAGAAATTATGAATTGAAGCAAAGCTTTCCCCTCTGCCTTGTCTAAATTCCTGGTCCTCAAGAAGTGTGTGATAATGCATGAGTTTTGTTTTAAGCCACCAAATGTGGGAATGATTTGTTACACAGTAAGAGATGACTGATACAGAACATGAGCACCTAGAAACCATTGTCATCAAAAATGTAAAATTTTTAATGGCATCACATGGAAAAACAAAGATCTAGGCCACAATATTTTTTCTGAATCTGATTATGTCTATGTATTTTGTTACAAGTTTAGAAGAAGTAGATATAGAGGAACATGGTAAGCAAACATACCAGAAGATATTCTACAGCACTGTTTCAATTTCTTCAGGAAGTAAATGGTGTAAAAAAGGATGAGAAGGGTAACATGTAAGTTACAAGAGACTTACAAGGAATGACAGGTTGTAGTATTCCAGTATTGGCCGCCCACTCGTCCCGCCCTTCTCTCCATGGACCTCAGCTTTGGCCGTGTGATTTGCTTTGACCAGTGAAATTGTGAGTAGGTGTGACAGTTGNTGCCCATAAGTAAAAGTGGTAAGAGTCATTGTGCATTTCATCTGCTCCTTGTTTCCATCTGCCGGAAGTGGGCATTTCCCAAACAGGGACTATTGCTTTCTACTGTGGCAGGAAGCAAAGGGACTGTGGAGGTGACTCACAGTGGGAATTCACGTGAGCAGGAAGCAAAGCCCAACTTTTGTAGGCTGTGATTTTGGAGTTGTCTGCTACCACAGCATAACATAATGCACACCGAGGCATACAGATGATGTGTCCAGTGCAGCATATGAACCCTGTTAGCATCCTTATTTATGAGACAATTGGAGAAATTTGAATTAATGTGGAATATTTGATAATAACTAAGAAATTGTCATTTTTTTGTATCAGTTATCTCTTGGTTTCTTCTTCCTCCTCCTCCCCTCTTTTTTCTCCTCCTCTTTCTCTTCCTCATTCTCTTCCTTCCCTCCTCTTCCTCCTTCTCCTTCTCCTTTTCCTTCTCTTCCTTGTCCCCCCTTTTTTCTCCTCCTTCTTTCCTTTTTGAGACAAGGTCTCACTATGCGGGTCAGGCTGGCTTTGAACTCAGTTTGTAGTCATACCTGGCTTCTCACTCTCAACAGGCCTC
>NDGN011461560.1:0-23791 GCA_002564285.1 Tympanoctomys barrerae
GTGCTGGGGAGGCTGAGACAGGAGGATCACTGTGAGCTGGAGCTGTGTACCAAAACCTTGTACCAAATAAAAAAATAAAGGATTAAAAAACAATAGGAGAAAATCTTCACCAGCTTCTACTCCAACACAGTATTAACATCTAGAGTACATAAAGAACTCAAAAGCACCACCAAGAAAACAAAAAACAAAGCAATAAACGGCAAATGAACAGATAATCCTCAAAGAACAAATGGCTGATAACTATATTTTTAAAATGTTCAACATTTTTGGCCATTAGGGAATGCAAATCAGTAGTACATGAAGATTTTATCTCACCCTAATTAATCAGAACAGTCATCAAGAACACAAAATTAATAAATGCTGGTGAGGCTGACAAGAGACACTCTTCTATACCGCTAACAGAAATGTAAATTAGTATAGCAATTATGAAAATCAGTGTGGAGGTTCCTCAGAAAACTAAAAATAGAACACATGACTCAGTTCTACCACTACTTGGTATACCCAAAGAAAGTCAGCATATTATAGGAGTATCAACATACTCGCGTTTATTGTGGCACAATTCACAACAGCCGAGATAGAGAACTAGTCTAGGGGCCCATCAATAGATAAATATATAAAAATGACATAGAAACACAATGGAGTATTAGCCATGAAGAAAAACAAAAATGGCCAGGCATAGTGGTATGCACCTGCACACTCAGCACTCTGGGGTGCTAGAGCAGGAGGGTCACAAGTTTTGAGTACAGGCTGGGCAACTTAACAAGATCTTGCCTAGCAATAAAAATGTAAAAAGGGCTGCTGATGTGACACTCTGGGAAGGCCCTGAGTTCAATCCTCAGTCACACACACACACACACACACACACACACACACACACAGATAAAAATAAAATCATGTCACTTGCAGGAAAATGGATGGAACTGGAGAGATGGTCATGTTAAATGAAGTTAGACTGAAAAAAACAAGTATTCACATTTTCCTTAATATGTGAAATTAAAAAGAAACACGACATGAAAATGGAAGGAAAACTATTACTTGATAAGAAATACTTTTTATATTTTTATTTCTAGGCAGGATGGGGAGATGGATATGATCAAAATATGCTAACAGACATTAATAAAAATATTATAGAAAAAAACTGAAATAGAAAAGAAAATGTGACAAAATCACGAAAATCTAAATCCAAGCAATGAGTACATGTATGAAAACTATGGCAGACATTTTCATAATAAAGATTAAAGAGAAAAGGACCCGTTTTGGGACCTGTTAAATTTAGGGTGCCATATGAGACTGAAAAATGTTAAGTACAGTTGGGTAGATGAAGAGGTGTTCTATCTATGAAGAAATGAAAAGCACATCATCTTTAGCCATGAGACTGAACTGGCTAGCTCAGTACTGGAGAGAAAGTGGGTGCACGGGCCCAGGACAGAGCCCTTTTTCCCCCTAACATTTGAAGGTCAAGAAGTACAAGTACACACAGAAGAGGCAGTCACTGGGAAAAGAAGAAAAGCAAGAGAATGTGGTATTAAGAGAAAAGTCTTTAAAAGAAAAATGATAGCTAACGCATCTCACAGAAGCAGTTTCAGCAGTGAATGAGATGGAGCTCTTTAGTGTTACATTTACCTGACCTTCAAAAAAATTCTACACAAGTTTTTCTAAATTCAAATACACTTTTTATGCTTCAACATAAAACTTCATTCTCATCTGGTTAAGTTAGTCAACATCCCTTCTAGAAGGATTGGGGCACTTCATCAAACATGCAGGCACATGACTAAAGCCCTGGGTGGTTGAGATTTCACTGGTACTTACACAGCCATCATGCACATTTAGGGTTGCTTCAAGTTTCAATCTTTGGATAAATTCTTTTCTTCCTGTTTAAAAACAAAAAAAGAACTGAATAAATCATACAACCTGTTGTTCAGAAATGTATCGCACTGAAGTTAAAGAGATCTGGTATAAGGTAGATTCAAGCTGTAACGTCAGCTCCTCCACTGATTAACCAAGGAACACTGGGCACAGTAACCTCCAAGTCCTAGTTTCAGCATTAGCAGACCTCCTTACGGATTTGAGGACAAAAGGAACTTTTGTCCAGTGTCTGGACCACTCACATTTTTTCATTCGTTCCACAAATTTATTTTAGTACTTACACTGTTTTCAGGTAATGTTTTAGAAGCTAGGAAATGCCACAATGAAACAGAAAAAGATCTCCTCCCCTCATAAAAGGATAAAGACAGTAAGAAACATGTCAGTTAAAGTACTGGCAATGGAGAGGAAGGATTTTCAACTTTTTTTTTTTTTTTTGGCAAGGTCTCACTATGTAGTTCAGCTGGTCTTGATGTAACCCAGAGTGGCCTCAAGCTTGTAGTAATCCACCTGCCCCAGCCTCCCAAGTGCTGGGATTGTAAATATTCACCATCACCCCTGGAAAGGCTTTTCAACTTTATTTATTTATTTATTTTGTTTGTTTGTTTTTTAGGGAGGGGTCAACAGGGTGTTTAGGGTCTCACTACTAGATCAGACTCATAGTGACCCACCTGTTTACAGCCTCCCAAAAGCTGGGATTACAGGCATGCGCCACCACACCTAGTCTCAATTTGCCATGTGAGTGCCTTCTGGGGGCGAGGCCAACAGGGCAGGCCTGGGGATTGAATGCCCAGACCCATTGCCTGCCTGCAGGCACTTTAATCCTCTGAGCTATCTGACCAGCCCTATTTTTCAACTTTAAAGGAGATGGCAAAAACAGATAATAATATGATGCCACTGATTTTTAAACACATCTTAATTTTACTTAATTTTACAAGGATGAAATATACTCACTTAAATGCCATCAATAGCAGTTTCACGAAAAATACTACAGAAAAGTTCCTTCTTCGAAAAACAAGATCTCCCTCTAAAAAATGAATCATCTTACCAAAGATACACCAGAAAGCATGTTTACTCAGAAGCTATAATGAAAAGCATCTGAATTTATGACAAGGAACAACCAGAATGATAAACTATCATATTAATTTTATGTTTTCTGTATGCTGTCACAAAAGACAAATTTATTTACTGTATCTTCTTTTGTTTTTCAGTGTAAAGATCAAAATCCTCTTGGAGCCTAACCTTTTTTATTCATTCTTATTCATAACTGGTAAGCTGGCTAAGTAAAGGATAATAAGCACATAGGTTAAAAAAAGAAAAAAATTAGGGGGCGGATGATTCTCAATGATTTTTTTTTTTTTNTACCAGGAATTGAACTCAGGCCTTCATGCTTAACCAGGCAGGCACTGCACCACTGAGCTAACTCCCTGGCCCACTCATTTCTAAATGTACTGGAATAGAACAACCTGAAATTCAGTAAAGTGTTTTCATGAGCTAGAGAGTATTTTACAGAACAAAATTTCATATTTGATTTTTAGATCTAAAAAGTTACAAACTACCAGAAATAATTTTTTTACATGCATTTTCTTTTGGCCAAAGGGCAAGGCTGGTAAACCCACTGATTTACATATTAAAAGGTAAATGTTAAAATTAATAATATGACAGCAATCAGAACTCATTAAAACACTAAAATATGAAAAGTTTTCCAATTTTTTACAATCTGGGCTTGAAAACTCAGAGCTAGCCATTTTGGTCTAGAGAAAATGGTGGTCAACACAAAAGAATAGAAGACAAGTGAGCTCTTCTGGCAAAAACTCTTCCATATGAAATGCCAACCTGTAAATATGCACTGAGAAAGGACACAGCTAAATAGGTCCTGAATGACATTTTTATGTAACTCTGGAGATGAAATTGTGTCATAAAGACATCCCACAGAGTGTGCACCTAGAAGCTAAAACACCATAAAATACAAAGCATGAGTTTAAAAGCTGAGCTCTCTCAAAATAAAAGTCAGTTCATAACTGAATGCTATTAAAAACTCTGACGGGTCTGGCCTATTTGCAAGACAGCCAATTACCCTGCCATCATTTCTTGGATGCTGACAGAAGAAACAAGACTCTGAAGTCAGAGGCAAAACATTTCACCACCCACAGCACACAAGCAGCGCTGCAAGCTCAGGCTTACAATGGTTCCCCTTGATTCCTGCGTCCTGTGTGCTATCTCCGAGGCCTGGGTGAGTGTTGGGCACGAGATGGGTTTGAGGAACCCTGAGATGCCAGAATCCAAACCTCCTGTCAAGCTAACTTGCCAGGCCACATTTGTCCAGACTACTTGGTTTGTTGGTGACGGGCTTTCACTTTGTAGTTCAGGCTGGCCTTGAAATCACTATGTAGCTAGGCTAGCCTTGAACTCATGGTGATCCTTCTGCCTCAGCCTCCCAAGTGTTGGGACTACAGGTGTGACCCACCATGCCTGACTCAGAAGATACTATTTTTATTATACTAGACAATGAGTAAACTTGCCCCCTACCTCTGGATATATTACATTTTCCAAACTGTTCACCTGATTCATTGAAAAGACAGTTCCAAGTAAAGCAGCTCTGTGTCTACTATGCAGAAATGAAAGGGAGGGCAGTTGTCCATCTCCCAATAATTCTACATTTGTTATTGTGACTTCTTATACTGTCTCAGTTACTTTTCTCTCATGGCTGGCACAAAATACCTGACATTCAGAAATAAGGTTTATTTAGCTCACAGTTAGTGGACGTGTCAGTCCATACTCAGCTAGCTCCACGGCAGAGTGGCACATGGCAGAGGGCAATCATTCACAGTGGCAGAAAACAGCAAAGAGCTAAGAGTGAAGCAGCAGCTGTAGCAGCTAGCAAGCCTTTTTCCCCTCCTTACACTGCAATGCAAATTATACCCCAGGGCCTCAGCAGTACTCACACCCATAATCCCAGCCTTGGATCATGAATCAATTACAAACTAAAGAAGCCCACCCAATGACTGCACAAGGTTTGGGGGGGGGGGGGACAACTAGACAAAAAGCATAACATCAACCTTAATCTTAAAATCCTAGCTCTACTCTGGCAACCTCTATTATAAGCTCCAGAGAGGGACACTCTTGTTTAAGCAACTCAAGTGAGAGAACAGAAGCACAAAGCAGCCAAATATATTTGCTGAATTAGTGAATAATTGGGATCATAATCTCCATTCTATTCTCTAGCCTGTACTTTCCTCAATAAATATATAAACATCTTTCAATGACAATAAATATGAGCTATTGCTCATTTTTAGTGGTTGTCTTTACTAAATGACTTAACTTATTCATATATATCTCCTGAACTACATTATTAGATGCTTGGGACAAGAAATTTTAGACATATATAAAAGTATCTAACTTGGAATTTATTGCACTTAGGCTGGGGAAAAAATCTCCCAGAACTTCCTTGGTTTTATATTTGTAAAAGGAGGGATAATACCATGAACTTTACAGATTTATCATGAAGGGAAAATCTGTACATGCAAAACTTCTTCTAACAGTACCCAGGCACTTAAAATTAGTTGTTTCGCCATATTCAAGAGGGAGTGTTCTAACCTAGGGGTGGTGAACCTTTCAGAGGCTGAGTGTTATTGTTTGTGTCTAGTTGTCCCTCCAAAGCCTCATGCAGTCATTGCGGCAAGCTAGTCTAGAGTTTGCAATTAAATCATGATTCAATGCTGGGATTATGCATGACAGTGCTACACTTACTCCGGGATAGATAACCTGAATACAATATACAGAAGGAAGAGAGGCTTGCTAGCCACCATAGCTGCTGCTCCTCCTCTTGCGCTCTCCTGTTTTCCGCTGCCACGAACTGCTGCCCTCTGCCATGTGCCACTCTGCCTTGGAGCCAGCTGAGTATTGACTGAAACCTCCACTAACTGTGAGCTAAACAAACCTTTCTCTCCTAAATTCTGAGTGTCAGATATTTTGTCCCAGCAACAAGGGAAAGGTAAATGAGATAAGTGTCCAAACTGCAGCCCAAACATACACATTAGTCACAAAGTGCTGACACTGCAATTATACCTGACTTAAACCTGAATACTGAGGTTTTAGTTTTAAAAAAAAACAACTCTTACACTTGCCTCTCATGCTGGCAGAAAGCTGCCTGCTGCAGCACATGTGCCATAAGTTTACCACCGCTGCCCTAAGCTAATACCGCCTCAAAAGAGATAAAGATGTTTAAAAAAATGTATGCCTTGCTGGATGCTGTGGTACACACCTATCTTTTAAGCACTTGAAAGGTTGAAGCAGGAGGATCACTGCAAGTTGAGGCCAGTCTGGACTATATATTAAAAAACAAAAACAAAAACAAAAGAAGTCTTATCAAAGGGTTTAAGACAACTGACTAAGAAAAAAAAAATAGGGCTAGTGGAACAAAGGAGAGTTACAAAAGCACTTTAACAAAATTTTTATTTCAATTTTACTTGAGAGTATTGTCCTCTGAGCTACTTCTAATGCCAAACTTCTCAGTCATCTATCTATACATGCTGCCTTTCCTATCTCAGCGTAAGGCCTTCCTCTCAGTCCACTCAGGCTGCTGCAACAAAATGTCTTAGACTGAGTAGCTTATGGGTAATTAAAATGTATTTCAGATAGTACCAGAGGATGGAGTCCAAGATCAAGCCTGGGCAGACTTGGTGAGCAGTACGGGGCAGTTTACAGGGGACAGCACCTTCTCACCGTTCCTTCACATGGCGGAAAAGGCAAATAAGCCCATCAGCATCTCCTCTAAAGGGACCAATTCCATAATGAAGGCTCTACCTGTGTGATCTAATAGCCTCCCAAAGGGTCCCAACTCAATGCAACCACCTTGGAGGACCAGGATTTAGGTACTATAAATTCTGGAGAGTCATAAAGCTTTTGATCACAGTAGTCCCTTTTGTCCCCTCCTCTCCATAAGTTCTATTTTTAGAAATCACAAGTGATCAGTACATCTAATAGCCTCTTCCATGGTGCATTTTTCATGATGCTACAGTTACATCTGTTACAGCTAGCTGCTATCTTCTTGAGAGATAATCCTCTTTGGTTCCCACAGCATCTTAACAGAGAACCAGAAGAAATAAATACCAAAGGTAGCAAGCCTATCTAAGGAGCAATAGAGAGGCTCTCCTCTTTGGCACAGCACAAGACAGAGATAACTGCCACTTTAGTGTGTAAGATGAAAATGTAAATGATGCTACAGATCTCAAGTGGGCTAAGTGAATAGATTAGAGTTGTGGAACCCTAAACACAAGCAGTTTACACTTGATCACTGGCTCTTTTCCATGAGCTTCCTTCCACCAAGTTCACATAAGAGACTGAAAAGGGCAGGAAACATGGGGAATCTGTTTCATAGGGCTGGGAGTGAAGTTCTACTCTCTTGTTAGCCAATCTACTATACCAGCCACTGAACAAAACCTTAACAAATAGACACTCAGCAAAGACTGACTACGCACTCCTCTGTTTCTTGAAAAGACTGTCCAGAAGAGAATAAATGGTCCATTTTTGAGGGAAAGGCAGAAAATCCCCACTCATTCCTTGAACAGCATGAGAAAGAGTTAAGTGCAATGGTTCTAAAGTGAGTTAACTCAACTAGAGCATGTTTCAAAGAATTCCTTTCCTGTATGTTTCTGGATAGAATGAGTCAGTCTTTTTCCCACAAGCAACAGCCATATCAGTTCTTATGCACAGGCTGGGGCAGATGCTTCTGTAATTCACGAGCACTGCTGCTTATCTCTTCTCACACCTTACTGGTCCAGCAGCAACAGAGCCTGATAGCTGCCTCACTTGACCAAGGATCTCCTTTAACTTCTTCAAATCTTGGGCCAATTTCACACTTAGGTCCACAACCAGAAGGGCACTGGCTTGTCCTACAGAACACCCATGCTGGTTACATTCCTACAGAACACCCACATCTGTTACAATTTTCAAATGAACAAACAGAATGAAATGGAAAAATCACTCTACCCTAAAACAAAGCTGGCTATATAGCTACAGAAACAAGACAGTATGATATTCACAGAGAGCTAGAGAAATCAACAGAACAAGAACTCAGAAATAGATCCACACAATTATGCTCAACTATTTTTCAACAAAGGTTAAAAAAATTTTTCAATAAATTTAATTAAATTTTTAAAAAATGATGATGCCAAAATCTGGAGAGGATACAGAGAAACTGCATTACCCATATGCGCCTGACAGGAATGTAAAATGGTGCTGGAAAAGGAAACACAAATTTACTGAATTAAGAAGAAAATGCAGCCACCTAGTACGGTGGCACACACCTATAATCCCAGAACTCAGGAGGCTGAGGCAGGAGGACCACTGGGAGTTTGAGAACACCCTGTGCTACAAAGTGAGCTCAAGACCAGCCTGAACTGCACCGTGAGACCCTGTCTCAAAAAGACCAAAAAGAAAAAAGACAAAACAAAAAAGAAAAAAAAATGCACCTTTTAAAAAGTTCATTAACTTGTTACAGTAAGTAGACACCACAAAATAAAACTGCAAAAACGTATTTCAAGCTAATTCTCAGTCCTCACACAAAAATAGACTTGAAATGATTGCTGATTTATATAAAACCATAATGTTTTGGGGAAAACACACAAGATACAATCCTCAAGATCAGTAATAGTGTAAAAGTTCTTTAAGTAGTAGGTACTATAAGTATATTTCATTAAGAAACAAAAAAGAGAAATTAGACCTCCCCAAAATCAAAATCCTTAGGTGGATGTGGTGGCACATGCCCACAATCCCAGCCCACAGGAGGCTAAAGCAAGACAATCTGAGTTCAAGGCCAGTCTAGAGTACATAATGAAGCCCTGTCTCAAAATAAAACACATCTTCACCCTACCAAAGACTCTTTGATGAGAACAAAAGATAAGCTACAGACCCAGAGAAAGTATTTGCAAACCATGTAACCACAAAAGACTAGTACCTAACATACAAAAAGAATTTTCAAAACTTAATAGCTGAAAAAAATCCAATTAGAAATAAAGGTATTAAGAAATACTGCAATGAAAACATACAGCTGGCAAATGAACACATGAAAACATTAAACATTAGCCACTACAGAAATGAGACATGATATTATAAACCAATGAGATATGATATTAAGCAAAATAAATCAGACACAGAAGGTTAAGAAGCACAGTTTCTCTGATATGAGAAACTAAGTATAAATACTTTAAAAAAAAAAAAAGATGTGAGAACAAGGAGTTCTGTAGAAATAGGAAGGGGATCTGAAGATAGGAAGAGATGAGAGGAAGGAAAAAGAAAGTGGAAGCAAAAAGGATCAAGATGTGACCTGCGTATGTACCTATTCCTCATGATGAATGCATTTATTATGCATCACAAATATACATACATATATATATATATAGCATTTAGTTCAGGGACTACAGGGCCTCACTAAACAGATCTGACTCATAGTGATCCTGTTTTCAGCCTCCCAAGTGCAGAGATTACAGACATGTGCCACCACGCCATGTCATTCCCCAAGCCCACCCCAAAGGCAGGGCTGGTACAATACACCAGGGATTGAACCCTAGTCATTGCACCTGCCTAAGCAGCCGCTTAAGTCCACTGAGCTGTCTTCACAAACATGTATTAATAAAAGTAAAATAAAACCAATAAGATGTCACTACATACTTACGACAATAGCTAAAATATATATGTATTTTTAATAGTGATAATATCAAATTCTGGATAGGATACTGAGAAACTGCATTACCTGTATGTGGCTGGCAGGAATGTAAAATGGTGCTAGAAAAAGAGAATGGCCCCTTAATGCAAAATTAAACCATATTATTCTATAGCCTACATGAAAAATGTTCACACTAAAACCTGTACATAAATATTAACAACTTTTGTTCTTAGCCAAAAAAGTGAGAATCCAAATACTCAATAACAGGTGAATCATTAAACAACTATACCAGTACTACAGAATATTACTCAAAGGCAAAAAGGAATAAACTACTAACAAGTGCAAACAAATTGGATGAGTCTCAAAACAACCATGCTGACAAAAAAACAAATCCAATCTTAAAAGGTTACACATGGTCATTTATCAGATTACCTATATAAGTTATCTATGTGACAGTCTTTCTTTTTTTTAAAGTCTCATGCTGCTGCTCAGGTTGGTCTCAAACTTGTGATGGATCAAGTTACCCTGCCACCTCAGCCTCCCAAGTAACAGACTACAGGGGAACACTACCATGCCCAGCTCAAATAACATTCCTGAAGTGACAAAATTATAGAGATGGAAAATAAAACTGTGGATTAGTAGCAGAGAGAGAAAAATGAGATTATATCTCTTAAAGGGTATCAGAAATTATTCTTGTTGGGCTGGGGAGATGGCTCAGTAGAGTAAGCGCTTGCCTGAGAAGTGCAAGGGCCTGCCTGAGTTTAATCCTTGGTTCTGCCAAAAAATAAATGATCCTTGTGATAGAAAAGTTCTGTATATTACCTCATAATCTATTAAAACTAATTAAAATAAACATTAATATACTAAAATTAAAAGTTTAAACTGCATGGTTAGCATTGTAAAATCTGAAGGCTCATAAAGTGCATCTGTGTGAAATTTCCTGGTTATTATATTGCAAAAAATGTTACCATTGAGGGGGACTATCAGAAGGTTACATAGTATCTCTTTATCATTTGTCTTAACAATACATGCATCTACTATTACCCTAAAGTTGTTTAAAGCATTTTAAAAAATCTTTGCATGAAGAAAAATTCAATTGAAGGTGGCTTCTATGATGACACCTATCAAACATTTGAGGGAAAAAAAAGTAATTTTTAGCCTACACAAATTCTTTAGTAAAAGAGAACACATCCCAGCTCCTTCTTGCAGTTAGCAAGATCCTGCCATCTAAACCAGGTACGATTACTACAAGAATATTTTTCCTGTTATAAACCCAAAATTCTAAGATTTAAATCAGCAATATGTAAAGGATAAACTGCTATGACCAGTGAGATTTAGGCCAAGAATTATGTTGGGTCAACATTGGAAAATCAATCAATATATTAATGTATTGACAGAAACAGTAAAAGAAAAATCAGAGCATCATTTCAATAGATGCTAAAAGCAAAATAAACTTGATAAAAGTCACTAGCCAGTCAGAACAAATCTCTCAGCAATCTAGGAAGAGAAAGGAACCTCCTTGATCTGATAAATGATAAAGAACACTGACCAAAAACCTTGGTTAACAATACACATAAAAGTGAAAGACAAGCTTTTCTATCTAAAATCAGGAATAAAGTGAGGATGTTCACTCTACTTCAGTCCAAAGCTCTACTGGGACCTACCAAATAAAATTAAGCAAAACACAAAGATAAAAGAATACAGAGAAAAGAACATGAAATGTGCTGTAATATGCAGTGATATAATGTCCTACATAAAATGCAAAAAAATCTGCAAAATCAAAAAAATTTACACAAACTTATGATGCAAGTCCAGTATTAAGAAAGAACAACAACAACAACAAAAAAAAAACCTACTGTGCCAGGCAGAGTGGGAAACACTTGTAATCCAGGTACTCAACAGGCTGAGGCAGGAAGGGCATAAGCTCCTGAGCAGCATAGGAAACTTACTGAAACCTGACTCAGAATAAAAAATAAAAAGGGCTGGCAATGTAGCTCAGTCGTTGGGTATTTGCAAATCCCTAGCATAGTACAAAACAAAATAAACCAAAACAATAGTATGTCTACATGTAACAAACAAGTAGATACTGAAATCTAAAAATACTGACTTCTAAAATCACTTTTAAAACATTAAATATTTAAGGACAAATTAAACTCTGAAAAACATAATACACTGAGAAGTGAATCAAACATTATCTAAATTGGGCTAAGAAGAAAGCCTGCCTGGCAAGAGTAAGGACCCAAGTTTGACGCAGTACACATGCAGTGCCAGGCCCGGGACTCCAGACATGCTGTGCCAGCCCTGAAACAAGGCGTGGTGGCACATGCCTGTAATCCCAGTGCTGAGGAGGCTGAGACAGATGGATCACTATGAGTATGAACTGCATAGCAAGACCCTGTAGCAAATCAATGTTTTTTAAAAAATTTTGTAAAGACTATACAGTATAAAAATTTATTACAATAAAAAATTTTTACAACATACAAATTATTATAAATCATTAGAAGTAAACTCAAATACTTCTAACAAAAGTATGTAGATACAAAAAAAAAAAAAAACATGAAAAGATACTCAACATCATTGGTCATTAGGGAAATGCATGCTAAAGTACGAGCATGCTTCTGTACCTACCAGGAAAGGCTAAAATTAGGAAGCCTCACTATACTAACTGCGGAGAAGGAAGTGGAGCAATTGGAACTCACACACTACTGGAGGGAATGCCGCACGGTACAATTATTCTCAAAAACAGGGAGGCAGCTTCTTAGAAACACATTTATCATACACAACCCAGCAATTTCACAGCAGATATTTACTCAAGAAATGAGGATGTAAAACATGTCCTACCCTAGTTATTCTTTCCAAAGCTCACTCTATCTTACTTGTAAGCCAATATGAGTGTTTAATCTTTATGAAATCTGCTTTACGGACTTAGGAACCTCACCCACTCTCACACTGAAGTCACTCACACTCAGTAACAACTGTAAAAATGACATGTCATCTAGAACAGTTTTGCAGGGCCGGGAAGATAGCTCAGTAGAATAAGCACCTGCTGGGCAAGCACAGGGTCCTGTGTTCAAGCCCCAGTATCATACACACACAAAAAAGAACAGTTTTGCAAACCTCGAGTGAAGACTCATCAGTGGACGCTCTACTGGAACACCACCACCATTTTAAAGATCATGATACTGAATACAAAATAGATTATACTCCACCTAGTATGGCTAAATTTATATCTAGAGAATCTTTTATTTTAGCTGTACCACCAGTTATCATATAAATAAATACACATTTATGGTGGGTAATGGTCAAAATATTTTTAAAACCCTAATCTACATGATACCTCTAAAATAATTTCTCTTATGACCTACATATGTTTTTCAGACTCACAATCTATCTTTTTATACAGTTCTACCCATCTCGTTGATGTCTTCTATGTTTTTTGTGGTACAGTATACCTTGTTTATACTGTACTGTAATGTTTTCTGATGTACTGTGCAAGATCATACTATAGTTTTCTGTACTATTATACATTACAGTACTGTATTATAGTACTACAAATGAAAATAAAAGTGAAGTCAACAAAAATAAATAAAATTCCATGGCATATGAGGTTTCAATTTCTAAGCACTTTGAACTTGACTCACTCCATACCATGATGAAGGAAATCCACAAGTGTTATTATACTATCTAGTTTTTATGATTAGTAGGTCTTTGATTGTTCTACCTGAAACAATAACCAATATACCCTACAGTTTTTTATATTTGACAGCCATCTTTCACTACTAGCACCACACATTGTTTTCTACTCTCATTGAGATTTCCAGGCTGAAGAAACAATATACAAATATTGCATTAACTTTTCCCCAGTGGCTAGGCAATAAAGCAAAAGTCAGAACTCGCTGACTTTTCTCAAATATACTGTAACAACAACACAGTATGAAGAAACTGGTAATTTAAAATGTATGCATTCAAGGTACACTAGAGAGTAATTACATGTAAACCTGTTCAATACATACTAAGTCTAATATTCAAAGGACGATGACTTTCTATACTTAGAAAATATTTCAATCTCCACTAATAAGGTGTTACTGGCTGCTTAATCATAATTTAAGTATTTTATATTAAATATTTTATTCTTATAGTAGACAAATTTCATGAGGAAGTTACTTAAAATAACTTTTTGTCTCAATTTAGAAAAGTTAGAAAGCAAACTCAATTTACAGGTAAATCTGTCCAATGACAAGAAATGGGAGAAATAGGAAATGCATACAAATAAGAATTCTTCCTAAACAAGGTCTATAAGACTACATAAATATGGAAATAAGATGTGTGGCTGATAAGTTATAACAATCACTGAATTTCAAAAGCACTGCTATGCAACATACCATGTCTTTATCGGATTTTAAAAAACAAACAGGTTCTTGCTACATAGCTCAGACTGGCCTGTAACTCAAGATCCTCCTGCCTGGAATGAGAGGTGCATCTCATGAGTGCTAGACTTAGAGGCGAGTGCCATGGTGCCTGGCAGTGCACAATCTCAATCATTCTGAAGCTTTCAAACCCACAGATGTCTCTATGGACTTTAACGATTACCATTAAAAAAAAAAAAAAAAAAACCTACATTAACTTTTACATCAGGCTCATTAAAAATTATAGTCTCACAGTAAGACTATGGCCCAATACAATATGACAGGCCTATACTGTCAACTCTTGGGAGGCTGAGCCAGGAGAATGACAAGTTCAAAGGTAGCTACGCAACTCACCAAGACCCTATCTCAAGAAATAAAAGAGGCTAAGGATGTGACTCAGTGGTAGAGCATTCGCCTGGCATGTGCAAGCTCTGGGTTCCATCTCCACTGCTTCAGAAAAATAAAAATGGAGTAGAGACATAGTTGAGTGGTGTACAGTGCTTGCCGAATAAACCAAAAGCATGGACTTTTGGGTGCAATTCTAGTATCAAAGCAACATATAGAAGAAACCAAGAGCTATCTGTAGATACACACATTTGAAATTGTGTGATCAAGCTTAAGAGTTGGTAGGCTCTCACCAAGAGTGGTGGTGCACACCAGTAATTCCAGCACTTGGGAGGCTGGGGCAGGAGGACTACTGAGAAAGCAAAGCCAGCCTCAACTACTTAAGTCCCTGTCTCTAATAAAATCAAAAACAAATATGAGTCAATAGATTCCCCTACACCCGTCATATCAATCCCATTCTCACTAGGAAGCTGACAGTAGGAAGGGAGTGTATGTTTGCTACATTTAAATTAATTCAATCACTAGTAAGGCTGCAATGAACCAAAAGCACACACATATACCTGTCCGCTACCACCTCCAGCTCAGCAGTATCCTCCCTGAGGCCCTGTGCCCACAGTGAGGCTCCTGATACCTGAATAACCTGGGCCTAGTGGACAGCACATCTCACTGGACACACCTGCGCCCCACACCCTGCTTTATGAGTCAGTGGCATCCTGAAGGTGAGACTGAGATACTGATATTCTGGTGGCCTTATTAACACCAGAAGCTGTGATGAGCAGAATGTATCTGACTGACCATTTCAGCCAGCTCCCAAGGGTGGCCTCTGGGACAGCAGGACTGAGCTGGCTGCAGCCTCAGGCCACCATGCAAGTAACCAGGTGGCTGCCACTGAGCTCCTGAACACCAGCACCCACAGGCACGAAGCTTAGTTACAGAACACCAGCACTCAGGTGCAAGAAGTTACGGTCAAGGACACTACTACCCAAGTGCCTGAGGTTGAGTACCATGAGAATCAGCCTGTTGGAACTGGTACCTGAAATTATGAAGCTGTTTCCCATTCACGAGTGAAAGCCAGGCAGATCAAATAGGAATTTCTAAAATACCATCTTTCTTCCTCGTCTCCTCCTGCCCTAGAAGCTGGGGGGGAAATGTGTGGATTGTGTGTCCTTTTCACTACTATCATGTAAAGTTTTCAAATAAAGATTTACAAAATTCTAATACACAAATAAAGCTATATACAATTATTTGTCTAAACTGTCTAAATAACTGAATTAAAGGACTAAATTATAGTCACAAAAGTGTTATTTGTTTTATTAAACTAAAATTAAGTTCTTCCTCAGTAAATAAAGTCTAAAAACAAACCACCTACACACCTTTTTAGGTTAACCATTTTAAAAACCACTCTGCCAATGTTTGTTTTAAAATGATTAATCACTCTACACTCCTTCTACAACCAAAGCACAAAAGTAGTCCGAGGATGTTCATGCACCAACACTAGCAACAGTGATTGTCCACTTGAAGAAAAAGGTTGACTCAAGTAGATACTTCATACTGTTACATATTATGTAATAACTTAAAAGCCACAGAGGAGTTATCTTTATTGCCATGGGAGGAGCACCAAATAGGCAGAAAAAGCAAGTTTGCAAAACAACGCTTAAGACACCATATATGCAGGCCTATCTCACACACTCACACAACTGTTCCCTATGTACTTATGTGCTTGGAAGAATGGAAAAAAATAAGGCGTGGTGGCACAAGCCTGTAATCAGAGGCACTCAACAGACTGAAGCAAGAGGATCCGAGTTCCAGGCCAAAGGCCAGCTGGGCAACTTAGCAAGCTCTCATTTCAAAACTAGAAAGGGCTGGGAATGTAGCTCAGCGCCACAGCCTTGTGCAGCACAGGTGATCCTCGGCTCAGCCCGCAGCACCGCTTAAAAAACACTAGAAAAATATTCAGGAAACAGAAAATATTATTACCCCTAAGGGCAAAGGTGTGAAATTAGAATGGGAGAGAACAACGTTGAGCGTTCTGCTTTATTTCTGAGTTTTTAAAAAGTGAATATATTCATGTAATTTGAGACCCTCAAAAGAATTTAAAACTCTAACTTTCCTCAATCAGAGCGCTTGCTCTAACAAGATTTCATTTTCTATTTATTTTTGTTAAAGCAAAAAAACAAATTTACCTTATAAAGTGACTAATCTGCACACTGGGGAAGAGGGAAAAAAAATCCTTTCTAAATTGGGTAGGTCCACTTTAAAGACAGTGACTTTTTAGTTAACTCCGGCGTGACCTAGAAGCCGCCCAAAATCATGTTACCCAAAAGGAGAGAGTGGAATATTATTCCCTCTGTGCTGGGTGCTGTTTTCAGGAAGCTTAAGTAAAAAACAGAAGATGCCAAGTGTGTTTTCCAGGGTGGGAGAGGAGCGCGAAACTCTACACCTCGAGGCAGCGGGGGCGGGGAGCACGGTCGTCACTCGGGTCCGGACTCCGTGCAGCGACAGGGGTGGCACTTGGTCCCCCCCAGGTCAGGAGGTCGGCAGGACCCTCCAACCCTTGGGGACTGGAGGGAGGGCGGTCGCCCCAATCGGTCCGGGAGAGCACAGCGCCTAGCCCGGCTCTAATTGGCCAGGGTGCTCTCTAGGTCCCACGCCGACCCGCCCTCCCAGGGAGCCCGGTCAGAGCCCGGGTCTCCGCCCCTCCCCCACGCGGCGGCGACCTCCGCCTCCGCCCCGCGCGCTCGCTCGCTCACCCAGGTAGCGGCTCCGCAGCCGGGACGGGTCCTCCAGCCCCAGCGACCGTCGTCTTACGTCCCACAACAGGTGTGGGCAGGAACCACCCCGAGACATGGCGAGGCAGGGCTGGTGGGGACCACCGCGCGGGGGCGGGGAGGACGGGGCGGGAACGCGTCCGGATCAACCCCCGCGCTCCTCTGACACCATCCGCGCGCCGGGCCTCGCGGGCAACAGCTTAGACGGAGGCGACAGCGGCAGTGGCAGCCGCAGCTCCTTCCCCGGAGCAGCCCGGGTACACCCGGGCCAAAGCTCGCCTCATACTCTCTGCCTCGGACGACCCAGAATCTCCCGAGACGGCGACAGCCCCTCCCGTGCCCCTCCTACGGGGGCGGAGCTGTCAATGCCCCGCCCTCTTCGCCCTGGACACTCCCCTAAGCATTTCTCGCGAGAGGACAACCACCCCACCCTACCAACCATTCACCCAGGCCCAAGAGACGGAGGTCAGACAGAGGGTGTGCTCACGGCCGCCCTCACCCTAGAAGACTGGACTCAGGTCGTTCGAGTCTAATTCTCTATGGGCAAAAGAGGAGTAGAGAAAGACGAAGCTGAGGTCTGTAGTATCTCGCTCACAAGTCTCATGAAGCAACAGAGTAGTGCGATGTCATCTTTAGTGGTGGAACGGAAGACCTAAAAAGCCCATTTTAACTACGGGCCTTTTTCGTCCAAGTGAAGAGGCCCAAAGCAGGTGTGGCTTCACTTTCCCTTCTCTAACATGGCCTCCAGGGCAAGGAGCAGGAAAAGTGAAGGTTCCGCCCCACCCCCGCGATTTAGACCAATCAGGGCGCTAGGTTCTCCCCGCGCGTGCGCAGTACGCTCGCTCAGGATCCGCACCTGTTGCCATGACTCCTCTGTCCCCGCCCGCCGGCAGGAGGCGGGCCGCGGCTGGCTGTCTCTAAGCCTCCGCCCCGTCAGCCGTGGCTGGCGCGGCCCCGGGGTGGAGCGCTGGGACCCGGCAGAGCCAAGGGAAGGGCGCCCCAGGGGAGAGGCGGGCGCGAGGCGCGGTGCCGGGCACAGTGACGAAGAGTTGCCCTTCGCTGCCAGCCGGATACGAGGACACCGCGAAGCCGTCACCCCGCCACCCACCACCAGCACGCACCCGAGATGTCAGCCGCCGGCGCCAGGGGCCTGCGGGCCTTGCACCACCGGCTGCTCGACAGAGTGGAGCTGATGCTGCCGGAGAAACTGAGGCCGCTGTACAACCACCCGGCAGGTAGGTGACGACCCAGAGTGGCTCCCGCCAACCTCCCACTGGTCGCTGTCCCTGGCGCGACCTTATAGCCGCTGACACGGTCTTGCTGCTGGCGGCGTCTCAGGCATCCTCCCTTTCCTCTGCTGAACCGCCTCCTCTTCAGCCTCCGGCTCTTACCCTTTGCATTTCACCTCCCTGCCTGCCTTTCCAAACCAGCGAGTCCAGGGAGTTTTGTTGCATTCGCTTCCCGGAGCACAACTCGAACTCCGGACCTGGCCTTCAGATTTGACGCTTTCCCACGGCCTCGGCTGCGAAGCCCTTGTCCTCCCCTCTTTCCTCAGCTAATCATCACCCACGCGGGGAAGAGCTAAGTAGTTGGCTTGCTGCACCGTGGGGTTTGGAGGAAAGGTTACACTTCGTTCCGTCCTAACTGGAGGAGGGTGGCCTGCACCACCAGCTTGGCCCCAAACTGGCCGCAGGATCCAGGTTACGGAATCCGTGTCCTTTCCATCCTGCACCTCCAGTTTGCTGCTTTAATTCTGTCTTATAAAATTAGTAAACAAGCTGTGCCTGAACCTTTTTTATGCGGACAGATCTGAATGTAATTGTGCACTATCCCGTGCTTACCTGTAGTTATGACCTTGGGTAGAATCCTAGACCTGTGTTTTGGTTTCTGTAAAATGTGGATTGCTGTGAAGATTTAAAATAGCATGTACTCGATTCTTCAGAGCTCAGCGCATGGCGGCTTTCTCTTGTCCTACTGGAAAACTGTTCTTGTGGTTGAAGAAGAAACAGTTCTATAAGAAACTAGAAAGTCCCACCCTTGGAGTCTTTATTTAAGACCTACAATTCTGTTATTTCTTTTATACGACGGGAAGTAATATTTATTGGGCTGGCAACCAAAATCAGATGTATTCTGACATCCTTTCCAAGCATGCAATTTAGCAAATAGGAAAATATTTTAGAAATTGAAAGATTAAAATGCTTCTGAAAAAGGACATTTTCCACCTACACAGTCTGAACTGGTTGCTACATCTGATTTCTACTTTGATAATGCAATGAAGGATGCCCCTAAGTGAGACATTAATTTAACTCTTAATGTTCTTTACTGTAATACTGAACCCATTATAAAATAACTTCAAAGAGAGGCTGTTCTTGATGAAGAAGTTGATATAATTTGCCTCTTAGGTTTTTTTGCACTGGGTTTTTTGGAGATGTATTTTCTGCTAGAATTTCAGGATAGAAGGTTGGACAGTAGTCTGGGCATTGCAGAGTCAGGTGAATTCTGTGGAGTCAATTGTGACCCTCTTGAAGTTTCTGTTTGAATGTTAGGGAAAGGCAGTTAGAGGAGGGTTTGGGGAGGATTTTTGTCTTTTTGAGACAGGGTCTCACTTTGCAGTTCAGGCTGACCTTGAACTCACTTTTTACCCCAGGCTGCTCTTGAACTCACAAGGGTCCTCCTACCTCAGCCTCCTGAGTGCTGGAATTACAGGCATGTGCCGCCATGCCCAGCTAGGAAGAACAATTTTAAACTCGAATTAGTTCATTTATTTTCAGTGTAGGAGAAGGAACACAGACTTGTAAACCAGACAAACATAGGTTGAGTCTTGGTTGTATGACCTTGATCTTAAACTCCAAGCCTCAGTTTTCTAATCTATAAAATGGAAAACATAATAATCACCTTTAAGGACTGCTCTGCAAATTAAATGATGTAATATCTGTAAAATATGTCTCACAGTATTTGCATTTAAACTCTCAGCAAATGTTAGTTCTCTCCCTTCTTAGCTTTTCAACAGTATGCAGAGTAAGATAACCTGTCACTAAAAATTTGACATTGAAGAATGGAGAAATGGAGAAGAAGGAAAAACTCATTAGTTCTGAGTAAAATCCAAGCAATTACTGAATATTAAGAGTTATTCACAACTCAAGGGGTTTTATCATTAACACGTATGCCTAGAGACACAACATGAAGGTTTTTAATGTAAGTGTGTGTCACAACTGAACTACTATGTGGCCCAGAATTTTAGGACCTTCACCCTTTATTTGCTTGTATGTTCTTCAGTAATCAGGGTACTCAGCTCACATTTGGGGATGTCATCCCCCACCCACACATCACCACCATCTCAAACAAACCTATACTCCAGGTACTATATTTATTTGTCAGAGAAATAACCTTGAAATCATGTAGTGCAGTGTTTCCTTAAAAGCTATTTTGCTTCTGTGGTTTGTTCTGTTTATGGTTTTAGTGTCTGCCCAGGCTTCACATGTGGAAATTTAATCCTTACTATAAGGTAGTGGTGGAAAAACCTATGGCATGCAGACCAGAGCAGGCTCTTTAAATCATTGAAAGCTCTAAAAGGTTCGCCATCACTGCTATAAGGTATAAGGGAGCCAGATGGGGTGGTACACGCCTGTGATCCCAGCTCTTGGGAGGCTGAGGCCAGCTTGGACTATATAGTGAGATCCTATTTCAAAAAAGGAAAAAAAAAAAAAAACACAGAATTACACAGGACTATAAGGTATTAAGGGAGTGGAAATTTAATCAGACTGTGGTGCTTAGAGTTGAGATCTTGCTAAAAAGATTAGGATTAGTTATAATCTTAGGGTGGAGTCCCCATAATTGGATCCTATTATCTTTATAAGAAGAGAGAGAGGGTAGGCACACACACACATTCACACTCCCTGTCTCCTGCAGTGTGATGTATTAAAACTAGCTTTGGCACAGATAAAAATGAATGATTTTTGGCAGTCAATTTCTGTGCCAAAGACGAGTCTTAAAGAATGCCCAAGGATGTGTGTGTAGCTGTGGTCACATAATAATGAATGGGAGGGGGCTGAAAAAGGAGAGGGGGATGGGAAAAGGTTGATCAGGGATACTAAGTCACAGGGGACTACAGATACTAACCATGTAGTGTCATCTCAGAAAATAGAAAAAGTATTTTGATTGCTTTCACTGGAAGTGATGTGTGAGGAGATAGCTATTTTTAGGCTGATTTAAACATTACACAGTGTCTATGTGTATCATTGCATCACATGAGACTCCATTAATATGTGTAATTTTATGACCTAATAGTAAGGAGCATCTTCACAATGGGACATAGTGAACCCCTCAGCTCATTATTTGCGTGTGAGTATGACCAGTTCTTTTCCAAGAAGGAAGTCTCTCTTTGAGGAAAGAATCACATGTACACATATGACATGCTTTCTAGGTAGAATTCTTATCATATTTCACTAGCAATAATTCCTCCCAAAGGAACTGAAAGTAAAATTTGATTTATCAAGTATAGGAGTACAAATGAAGTGTGTTAATTTGTTTGAAAATTTGTTATGATTTGGTTATGATATTTACTTGCAAAAATTCTTAAATTCTTATTTGAAAAATTTGAACTTTTAAAACTCAGTTTCAGGGCCAGTGAGATAGCTCAGCGGACGAAGCACTGGCTTAGGCAAGCGCAGGGGACCAGGGTTTGATCCCCAGCACTGCATGCCATGCTGGCCACACCTCCAGGTGCACTAAGCCAGCCACCGAGACTGGGTGTGGTGGTGCATGCCTGTAATCTCAGTGTTGGGGAGGCTAAAAACAGGAGGATCACTACTCAAGCTGCATAGTGAGACCCTGTACCAAATATATTAAAATAAAAAACATAAAATAAATAAAAAATAAAAATAAAAATCCATTTCATGGACCAGGGGATTTAGCTCAGTGATATAGTACCTGCCTGACAAGTGTGAGGTCCTGAGTTCAATTTGTAATATCAAAAAAAAAAGAAAAAGAAAAATTTTTACAAGCAAGTTTCACTTTAAAAATAAGACAATAGGGGCTGAGGAGATAGCTCAATAGATAGAATAAGTGCTTGCCTGGCAAGCCCAAGGTCCTGAGTTCAATCCCTGGTACTGAAAAAAAAAAAAAAAAAAAAAATACAATAAAGTACAAAATAGCTATTCTCTGTATTTTTTCTGTAGTTTCATCTTTTAAGTATATATGTAAATATGAAATAGTTGTTTGATGTTTCTAACTTGTCAGTAACTGAGGCTTTCAATTACAAAGAGTAAAGTTTTAAGAAAAAAAGATGAAAATATGTTATTGGTTCTTTGTCTAAAAGAATGTACTTGTAAAGCATGGGCCTATAATCTCAGTATTCTGGAGACTGAGGCATAAGGATCGCATGTTTGAGTCCAGTCTCAGCTATATAGCAATTTGGAGGCCAAAGTGGCTACTGCACCTAAAAATGAAAAAATTAAAAGGACTGAGAACATAGCTCAATGCAAAAGCCCTAGTGATATAAATAGTAATAATTAGCTAAGGTAAAATGAACACATAAACTAAGTTTTCTTTGAAACTTTTACTCCATTGTGTGACTACAGCAATTGGAACACTACTATTTTGCATTTATAGTTACCCAATTCTGATTATCTATAACTTGTCAGCATCCTCTGATATTTCATAAAAATTAGTAATTCAGACTATATTTAATATGTTACTGACTTTTTTTGTATAGTACTTGGCATTGCCTAGACTACTTCAGACTTTGTTTTATTGCTTAAAATTATTCACTAAAACACCTGTCTTGATCCAAGGTTCATGTTTAAAGTTTTCTGTTGTTTTTGCTTTGGGGTTTGGTTTGATTGGATTGTGGCTGGTACTCAGTTAATATTTTTAAACTGTCGCATAGCTTGGAGCAGTTGAGTAAATTAGTTACCAGGCAAACCTATTGAATAACTTGACCATTTATCCCATAAGATCAAGCATGTCAGAATCTAGAGACATTACTCAGAAAACAGATTTAGGGTAGCAGGAGGAAAAAAAAAAGATTTATAACAGAAAGAGAACAGTCTTTGGAGTTCAGAAGAAAGATGAGCACCATTCAGCAGAGACTGCAATGGCATGCTGACTTAGCTAATGATGAAGTCGAGATTTGTGCAGGAATAAAAAATAAACTAGTGATGAGTTATAGATGACACCTGTAATCTAAGCACCTGAAGGTTGAGGCAAGAAGATCGCTATAAGTTCAAGGCCAGCCTGGGCCACAAAGCAAGACCCTGTCTCATAAAATTTTTTTTAATAATTAAAAAATAAACTTAGTAACTGATACTGCACATGATGCAGAGATTCTGTATAATCAAGAAAAATTATCTAAGTGCAATGGTAGAATTCTCAAAGTTCAAACTAAATTAAATTGTAAGGGGCTTTGAGAAGACAAGAGTGCAGTCTGCTATGGAGAGAGGACTGTTGTTTAATAGAAAACCTTTTTTTGATTGGCATCATTCCTAGGCAGGGTTAATTTAATAAAATCCTATTAACAAATGCACATTTGTCAGCAGGCATAGTGGCACACACCTATAATCCCAGCATTTGGGAGGCTGAAGCAGGAGGATCAAGCTTGAGGTCAGTCTGAGCTGTACAGTGAGCTTAAGGCCAAGCTGGACTATTATAGCAAGACCTTGGCTCAGAAGATAAAAAAATACATACATTTGTTTGTCAAGGAAGATTAAAAAACAGGCGTTATCTTTAAGCAATCCAGGGTCTGG
>NDGN011461563.1:0-10765 GCA_002564285.1 Tympanoctomys barrerae
TCCTATAATTCCTTTAAACATTTGTCCCAGTGATCTAACTTTTTCCCAGTAGACCTGTCTCTTGCATATTCCACAACTTCTCTACCATGTCTACCAAGCCTTTAACTTGTAGGCCTTTACAGGACATTTCAGAACAAAAGTACTACAGATAACCCCAAAACTTAAGAAATTAAAGAGCTTACAGAACCCGAGGCTGGCCTTGAAAATAAATTTAGAGTAGACAGAGTATAGGATAGAGCAAAGAGGAAGACGCTTCTTATTTACTTCACTCTTAGTTTTGCTGAGATTGCCCTAGACTTATCATTTTCTTCTTTCAATGCACTATCAAAATGAATGTTAGTTTGTGGGAGCTTCAATACTGGAGAATGATGAAATTAGAATATGAGCTTCGGGCTGGGGAGATAACTCAGTTGAATAAGTGCTTGCCTGTCAAGCACAAGGGCCTGAGTTCAATCCCTGGCTCTTAAAAAAAAAGAAAGAATATTAGCTAAAGTTGTTCTATTTCTCTGTAATATCATACATTAACCTTCATCAGAACATCTAGAGCACAATGAATAATAAATAATATAATAATCAAAATCATTATATTAATAGCATTGTGTGAGATCATTGTTTGTGATTGTAGTTCTCATTTCAGCTTCACTATAAACACTGATTGGATAGAAAAGCATTAATATGATTAAGCATCCTACTTACAAACATGAATATATTATGAAGTGTGAATGAGATACATTAATAAGTTATTTCATGTGGAATAGATTCACTGTTGAAATGAGAACATTTCAATTTCTTTTCATAATATCACAATAATTTATTTTGGCAAATTCAAAGGGATTAGAAACTTCAGAATTGGGGGTAGGAAGATAGTTCAGTGGAATAAGTGCTTGCCTGGCAACCTCAAGGTCATGGGTTCAATCCCTGGTACCACCAAAAAAACCAAAAACAAAACAAATAAAACCAGAAGTTTCAGAGTAAATGTTTCAGACCAAAATAAGAGACAATCATGCCTGCAACCCCATATCTGTGTGTGGCCATGGCAAGAAGATCACAAACTGCAACTCAGGCTTGAAAACTAATTGATTACCAAGATTATGATCCTCAGCACCAAATACGGCTACGGCTCCACCCTTGGGCATGCTGAGCCAGCCACGGAGTCTGGGCTTGGTGGTGCATGCTTGTAATCCCAGCTCTGGGGATGATCACTATGAGTCCAAGCTGTATAGTGAGACCCTGTACCAAATATATTTAAAAAATGAAAATGTAGCTAAGCCCAGGACCCAGAGTTTAAGGCCCAGTACTGAAACCCAAGCCTTCCGAGTAAACCTGCTTGTCTGGACAACTAACTGTGGAATTTAGGGTAGAAGCAGAATTGTGTGACTTAGAAAACCTTGGGTGCCTGCATTAGTTATCATATGTGAATCAGTGAGCAGTTTTCTCTTGCTATTTGAGTAAAAAAAGCCATAAGAAATAGATAATTCATCTTTTGGATACATAGAAAAAAATTAACCATTTTCTATCATGTTATCTATCAACACGAATAACTACAACATCAATGAGTTGTCCGCATATTCTGTGGTTTGTAGTCAAATGTAGAGCATTTATTGATTCCTACTGGTCTTGGAATTAAACAAGATATGCTAAATTCCCTCACTGTGTCAAATGCCGCAGGACCAGGCACTCAAAAACCAATGTGGCATCTTGTGTTTTCTAAGACCTCATAGAATGCTAAGGAATGCACACTGCCATCTCACCGCTCTAGGAGACTGGGATAGGAAAAGATTATAATTTCAATAGTAGCAGCTCAGTGAACTGGAAATTTATTGTCTCAAAATCTTAAATATTAAAAATAATAGGATTATTGTTTTATCTCAGTGCAAAGGCCCTGGGTTTAATACCCAGTAATGAAAATAGATAATCTGCCAGAGTCTCGAAATACAAACTTGAACATTCTAGAGGTAATATGAAAAGAACAGGGAATGGATTTGGGGGAGAATTTGTGGATGACTCCACTAAGGGCTATACAGAAGTCTGTCAAATGGAAACTGGAATATCTTCTTGAAAGCATTCCCCCTAGAGGGTGAATTAGCATGTGCAAAGATGTGGTGGTGAAGACAACAAGGCATTGAAGAGCTAACTAAAGAATGAACGTGCATGTAGAGGTGAAGTGAGTGGTAGATCACCAGCCTAGCATGCAGGAGGCTCTGGGTTCAATCTGTAGCATTGTAAATAAACAGACACAATAAGAATCTATTATATATTGCATATTGCATGAAAGAATGAGAAAAAAAGAAACATTTAACACCATTTAATAAAAATGTTGGTGCTCGTTTAGTTATTGTATGCCTTCCAATTTCTTTATGATATGAAGATAACTATTTCAACACATCAGATTATTTAAAATATCTCATTAAACTGTCTGAAGTTATAATGTTTTGTATATTAGAACTTATCCTGCAGTACAACAGATTACCAACAATAAGCACATTGTTCCTTGGTGTCTTGAAACCTTACTCTACCAAAGCAATCTTATTCCAAATCAAAATGACCAATATCTTATTTTGCTCTAAAGTTGATAAAACAGGGCAGACTCATGAGGCTCAGTTTTTTGAGCTAATGTAATTTTGTTTCCAATAACAATGTAGTTATTTCTCTTTGAAGAGCAAAGTTTTCATGCTGGAAGTGGTGATGTAGAGATTAAGGTGATATTGCACATGTCACAGCAGAACCCAACGAGCATACATCTTGGAAGGAAAAAGAAGTGAAGGTGACAGTCAACTTAGGTATTTCAAAATGCCAGAGGCCTTAAAACTTCAGCAAAACTATAGTACTACCATTTCCTGTATTTTTTTTAAACATAGAAGAGACTGTGAATATTGTCAAAAGTCACAGAGTTGATTCAATAATCATTTTATAAGACATCTTGTCACACGGGATGGATTTTAATCCTTTACAATCTCCCTGAGAACTGTGCAGAAAACCTGGCATTCATGTCAAAACATATAAAAGTATGCAGTCAGTCCTTTAGTGGTTGAAACAGGTCAGAGTAATAATACACAGTCCAGGCTATCATGTGATATAATAGTTTTGTTTAGTAAAAGACAAAGGAAGCAAAGAAAGGTAGTTTATTCATCGGTGTCTATCTCATAAAACAACTTGCTTCTTTTTAACAATTCACCCATTCAGAGGGTATTTGCATTGCATAACATATGAGTCAGTGTATTTAATAGTTAAATGGCATCATTGCTTGGTAGGCCTCAAACTTGACTCTTTTTAGTCTTCCCTGAAGGAAGATTTGAAAAGCAGATTAAAGCTGGAGGTAATGAAACCAGAAGCTGACACCATGCACCAGGCTCAGCTCTGCTTTCTCCTGGCATCCTTGAATTCTCATTCCACTTGCAAAAGCTTTGCTGTCCATGTACTTTGCATGAAGGTGCTGTCACATTCAAATGGTAACAGCACCAGATTCTGGCAATCTATTGTGCTGTGTTAAAGTTTCAAAAATTCAGGTTGAGAAAGACAGGGGTCCTGACATTTCTTGAACTGCAATCTTGAACATTATCAAGAATGTAAAGCTGTTAATAAGTTGTGATAGGCTCAGTAATGGCTCAAAAGCCCTTTGCACAACTGATGCACCCCCAGGAAGAAAAAACAGGGGCAGCTGGCAGCACTGAATTTTGACAATAATTCAATTGACAGGAAAATTTCACTCAGTGGTTGTGTACATTGGGCCAAATCTCAAGTTTTCCAGTATCTAGTTTTTCATGAATTAAATGGATCACACTACTCAGTGGAAAAACATTTTGAAATAACCATAATCAGATTGTGAACCAATATAGTATAAATTTAACATAGTTAAGCAGTTAATTATGCTTAACCTTTTTCCAATTATGATTCATATTTTCATATGTTTAAACCTACTTTAGTTTCAGTCATGTATTAACAGAAAAATATATAGGAAAACAAATATATAATATAAATATATATTCCATATAATTTTATAAATGACAGCAAGCTTTTAAGAAATGTAGTTGTTCAGGATGTATGTATAGTTCTATCAATGTTAGCACTCTTATACTTTTGAACTCATTTAACTTATTTTATGCAACTTCTTTCTTCATGTTTTCTTTTCCAGTTTGTTCTCATGATTATACCACTCAAAGTCTGTCTAAATTTACTACCTATAATGGATTCAGTTTTACCACTAATAAGTCATGTGGATCAAAGTCTATATAATTTTAGAATGTTAGTTTCTGAACGTAGCATGAAAGATATCTTTCCTTCTTATTCCAAACGTCAATGTAGGTGCCAAAAAATAAATGCTCTCCTTTTTTATATGTTATAATAATTCTTAAAGCAACTTTTCTGTCTTGCCTTAAGTAAACTTTCTATATTACTACCATGAGTACAGTATGAGCACACATTGTGATATAAGGGAATGAAACTCCCAACCTCAGAGACACCTGGGAAGAGTTCATGTTCTCTAAAACCAAAGAATGAATTTTAGGAACAAGGATGGTTAAGAGAAGAATATACTTGTTGAAGGAAAGAAAGCTTCTGTCTTAGAGGGCAGAAGGGGACTCAAAGCAGTTGCCAAGGATCCATCCTCTTTTTTAGGGTTTTTTAATAGAGCAAAACCGCAAGGTCAGGGCCTACCCCTTAGCTCAGTTCTTTGAGTGGCTACTTCAACAAAGCAGTCAGACTCAGGTTGCTGTGGTTCGACCCTCACAACTCAGGCCAGCCAAACCTGCCCTGAAGGCATTCGAAGCAAAAAACAAAAAACAAACAAACAAACAAACAAACCCGCAAGGTCAAGTGGGTGTAAGGTGAGAAACATGGGAACTCACTAGGTGGCATCAGGTGGGACCAAACTGTGGTCAACCAACCAATAAGATTACCAACATGATTGCTCAAGTAAAATTGATTAAATAGGGATCACATGGGGAAGCAAGTGGCAGCACACAGACAGAAATGTACAACAAGGGCTTTTCATGAAGAGGGTTGAGTTAGTGACTCTTATTGACCTTTTTAAGGTGATTGATACCTATTTAGAATATCAAGTGCTGATATTTTTCACTAAGGAGGTATGTGTGGGCATTTGTTTTATCTTCTGCCTTGAGGTGTGGCCCACAGCAGGGGTCTGTCTCCTATAGTTGCAAGTTATTTTCTTTCTTACTGGCTCTTTGAGGGCCCAGCCCTATCTGACTTCCTATAATATTTCTGCCTATCTCAGATACTTATAACAATTGCATTTGCTATATTAAGATACTTTCTTATATTGATAACACTAAGAATAATTAATTTAATAAAAAGTGAAGAATAGAATGTATGATTTGTAAATAGAGAAATAGCACTCATAAATTATATGGAACTATGTACATGTATCTATTTGTTATATGCATATATTCTCTGAAGATACATGAGTGAAACTGTATTAGCTTATTTATTCTCACCTATAAACTTGCTTTCAATTTTTCTTTTGTCTCATTTAGCATTTTGCACAATTTTTTAAGCATTCAAAATGTTTTCATTTCTTCACCCTCAAAAGAAGAAATTCCTCTTCCATTACCCCATATATGATCATAACGTTGCAGGCAGCCTAATTAGATAGAAATATTGTAGCCAGTCAGACAGGGCTGGGCCCTCAAGAAGACAGCATGGAAGACAAGATGCATTGCAACTGTGAGAGAGACAGATGCCCCTGCTGTAGACCAGACCTAGAGACCAAAGATCGAACAAACACTGACTTCCCTAAAGATTAGCATCCAGGATTGATCATCACCCTGAGGAAGCCCAGAAGAATCATTAATCTGACTACTACTGGCTTGCTACTGAATAAAGACCTGTTCTATATTCATGCCCGCTTACTACATGACTCATTTCCCCATTTGGTCCTGGAGTTAATCAATTTTACCTGAGCAGTGGTGCTTGTAATCTCATTGGTTGAAAATAAGTTTCTCTCACCCCATGCCCACCTAAGTGGGTTCCCATGATCATCACCTTAGGCCTGCATGGTTTACACGAATCAAAGTCCCTGGAAGTGACACCTTCCTGGAAACCACCTTAAAAGCTCAGGGCAGAAGCTTTCTTTCCCCCAATAAATATATTTTGCTCATAACCTCTGTTTGTTCCTAAAATTCATTTTTCAGTTTTAGAGAACATGAACTCACCCCAGGTATCTTTCAGGTTGGAAGATCATTTTTTCCCTATATCAGTAAGTCTTAAAATTTATGATAATGTCCATCTTCTGTAACATAAAATGATATATTTGTAGTTCTGCAATTTTTTCTTGATATTTAAAATTCTTATACCTCAATTCAAGTAAATTTTAAAAAGTTGATTTGTATTACTTTAACTCATTGCACATTTTAAGACTAGAAAATAACTATAACTCCATAAAGGCTATGTTGTTCCTTGGTTTTAATCTTTTTTTTTTTTTATAATGGCCACCTCTACTTTTCAATGCACATTGTGTATGCTGCAAGAGTTGTGAAGAGATTACATTTAGAATTCTGGGAACTTTAGACAATAAAGTAGCTGCAATATTTTTTTCCAATTGTTTTTTTAGTTTCTTTCAATTTATCATGAAAAAGAATTTCAATCTCTTTGGTCTTATGAAAAGGTCTCTGCCAGATACAATTGTTTGAAATATAACCAACAATCTGAAAAAAATCTTTAGACTATGTAGTGGTTTGAAAGAATGAATTTCAAAAACTAAAATTCATTATGAATCATTTTTAAAGTACTAACCAGAAATGATAGCTTTGGCCGATAAGTATGCAGTTCTATTTTTACTTTTTATAATTATGATTCCCACATATTTGTCTGACTACCAGGTAATATTGCTGGCTTTTCTCAGCAAAATCGTATGATCTCTTTTTCATTCAGGAATACAGCAAAGTAAGTATTACTCACACTGGGATTGTGCACAGAGACCTGCAGAGATACTAAACCAAATGTCTAAATATTTATTATGCAGGGAGAAAACACAAACTCAAATTGTACAATTAGGATCAATTTTACCATTTGGATCCAAGCTTGCTAATATTTGGAAGAGGGATAGAGGATAGTATGTATGCTAGAGGCCATCCGATCAAGTTCAGAACTGGTATTCTTCCTTTCATTAAAATGTTGGGCACACTTAGCTTAGTCTTTCCATCCTTGAAATGGATATAATAAAGGCTGGCCAAATAGCTCAGTGAATTAAAGCACCTGCAAGCAGGCGCAGGGGCTGAGGGTTGAACCCAAAGGCCTGCTGTGCTGGCCTGTACCCAGGGCACGCTGAGACAGCAATTGAGACTGGGCGTGGTGCCACACACCTGCAATCCCAGCTCTTGGGAGGCTGTAAACAGGTGGATCATTATGAGTACAATCTTGTAGTGAGACCCTGAACACCCTGTAGACCCTTCCCTCAAAAATACAAAAAGAAAAAAAAAAGACGTAATAAAAACAACTTGTACAAAGAACTATTGTGAAGATTGAATGTTTTATGCATCCTGAGCCTCTGTCAGTATCTGATTTATAGTAGGTACCACAACATTACTGTTAGTGGTTTGTGTCTTCATGTGCACACAGTCATAGGTCAGGCTTTTTCAGAGATTTCTGAATCTAGAGGGTGTACATGATTCATGGTGCAAAGCTGGAGTTAACGGTGCTAGAATTAAGGGTATGTAATTACTAAATCAGTCTACTGATTGGTTTGGCACTACCCTAAACTGCCTTACCCAAAGCTCCGATAACCTAAGAGACAAAAGAGGCCTGTCGACTCCCTTCTTTGCTTGCCTTTTCTGTCTTCTATGTGCCACAAACTGGTTTGCCTCTGTGTTCTCCCTCTGCCAACCCACCCTGCCTTGGAACCAGCCAAAAATGTGCTGAAAACTCTACAAACTGTGAGCTAAATAAGTCTCTCCCCATTTAACTTTGGGTGCCAAGTATTTAGTGTCAGAAATGAGAGAAAAATGACCAAATCAAATTAGCTGTTTTTATCCTAAAAACAGGGATTATACCACTTTTCCAAAACACATGGAATTATCACTTCCACACACCCTTGCAAAGCAAATTTTTTGTACTAGAAGCAGCAGTAAGAGCTACCATCATCTCAACTTTTGCTGGTTGACAGCTACCCAGAGCATCTGGCCACATGAAGTGATTTCTGTTCACTCACTCGTGATTGGCAACTTCTTTGCAAGGATCACTGAGGACGCTTCCCAGTCTGCTAAGAAGTGAAAAAGTGAAGTCAGTTTCATTTGCTGGATATGTTCTGGTTGGGTATTGGTTATACATATTTTGTGTATCTAAATTAGGTTGTCACTGCTGTATGGTACATGTGTGAAAATACAAGTAATTAAAGTTGTTAGAGCATAGAATACCTGATGCATAAACTGCTTTTAGGAACACTAAAAATACATGGCTTGTACATACAAATTTACAGCTTAAAACATAAGTCAAAATTCATGAGGTAAATAAAAAATAAAAAATCACAGACTGAGGATGTGGTTCAGTGTAAAGCACTGGGTTAAATTCCTAGTACAGAAAAACAACAACACAAATTAATGTAACAAGTATTTTGTATCTGTGTTAGTAAATTTATTTTACAGTGGTTTTAGGTTGATAAAAAACCTGAACAGGAAGTACAGGCTTTCTGTGGACCTGCAAACAATTTCTAGGAATACTAACCTCATGCTTTAATATGGTACATTGTTATAATTTATAAGCCACTATTGTACACTCTTATTAAGTAAAATTCATGGTTTATATTTGGGTACAGTCATGGCTCTGTACAGGCTTACTGGTTTTAACAAGTGCATCTTACCACGTATCTGCCTTTATAGTGTTTACCAATCATTTTACCTGCTCTAAAAATATATCCTGAGCTACACTTATTATGTCCCTTTTTCTTTCCCCAAACCCCGGAAATGATTAATCCTTTCACTATCTCTTATAGTCTTGCCTTTTCCATAACTGTATGTTTTTAAAATCAGATGGCAGATATCATTTCTTGTTCTTATTAATGCATATTTAAAGGTTCCTCCATGTCTTTAATGATTTGATAACTCATTTCTTTTTAGAAGTCAGAAATACCCCTTTTATTGATATATCATCATTTGTTTATTTGATCAGCTGTTGAAGGACATCTTCACTGCTTCCATGTTCTGGTGACTCACAATAAAGCTCCTATATACATTTGTGCATAAGCTTTTATGTAGACATAAATTTTCAACAAATTTTGTAAATACCTAGGACTACAATTACTGAATCAGATTATAAGACTATGCTTAGCTTCTCAAGATACTGCCACACTCCCTTCCAAAGTGGCTGTAATATTGGATTCTCATCCACAAAGAATAAGAATTCCTGTTGTTCTACTTTTTTTTTTGTGGTACTGGGGATTGAACTTAGGATCTTGTGCTTGCCAGGCAAGTGCTTATTCTACTGAGCTATCTCCCCAGCCTCGTTCTACATTCTTGCCACATTTTAGTTTGTTGGTATTTTGGATTTTGTCCTTTCTAGTACATGTTCATTGGTACCTTATTCTTTTAATTTGCAGTCCCCTAATGAAAAGTTAGAATTAGAATTGTTCACATGTTTATTTGTAATGTACGCATATGCCCCATTTGTTATTTGTTCAGCATCATTTTCTGATGTAGTACTGAAAGTTCTCTTTCACAAGCATCTTTTCATGGTTATCTTGATTGTTTAAATCAATTAAAATATTTACTATGATTTTTGTCAAATAAAAACATTATAATGTGCCCTCACCCATCTTATTCACTCAATCTGCCTCCGTGAGACTTCTGACTCTTTCCCAAAGTCAATATGACCATAAAAAATAGACATTTTGGAACCATGATATTAGCCTGCACAGCTAAGGACATCAATGAAAGAAGACTTTAAGAATCGCTTCAGGAAGTAGCGGAAACAATGGATAAGTGTGATTGAAGGAAAAGGGAATTTCTTGAGGGAGAAAAATGGTGATGAGTCTTTTCCTATAAGAAAATATTTTGCAATAAGTAAACAACCACTGTGTTTTATGATCACACTGCATAATTACCTTCTAGTGCTAAGCCTTTCAGCTCTAAGCCAAAGTCTCAGCCACCCTGTTTGGGAAGAGCTGACCATGGTTTCCAAAAGGCTACTCTTCGAGATCAATGATACTTTAGATATTGCACAATCATTTTTCCTCAGTGCTCAAATACAAAATACGAAATTTACCTACTTAAAGATGTATTTATCTAACAGATTGCATCATGTGAAATTGAACTAAAACTGCAACCCTATACAGGTTAGAATACTGAGTTTTCCTGCCTGACCAGTAGTAACGCAGAACTAGTTAATTATGCTCTTCACTTTATTTAATTGTGAACAAATATCTAAATTTAGCAAATAAGCCAAGTACATGAATACCAAGCTTGTCAAAATATGATGGCAATTAAACTGACATTTTTTCTGCACCTTCTTTTTAAAGAAGTATATTTTTCAAGGCCTTGACAGTCAAAAACTATTTCGATTATTTATGACATTTCCAATGAGTTAGTAACATTTTTATTGCATTACATTTTGCATAATATAATTTGTCACTATTTCTTTATTAAGCTTGTTTTATATTCATAGTTGTCCCACAACACTATATTTCCCTCTTTGTCAGCCCAGAACTTCATTATGAAGGATGAGATTTTATCGTTTCCCAGTGATGCAAATGTCTACAGTGAATAAGTGTCATTATGCAGGAACAGGAATTTAGTTTTCCTCCATTAACCAGACAGGCTAA
>NDGN011461566.1:0-13204 GCA_002564285.1 Tympanoctomys barrerae
AGAGAGAGAGAGAGAGAGAGAGAGAGAGAGAGAGAGAGAGAGAGAACGCACTGGTTTGGTTTGTTTTCCTGGGTAATGCTGGAGTTGCAATCTCCAATTGTGTTTAGAGTGTGTGAGTTTAATTAAATTTAACACAGTGGAGCAACTTAAAATAGCAATTCACGCTTTCTGCTAACAGAGATGTTGCCAATTTCTATGATGGAGAAAAATGCACCAGGGTTTCAGGAATATGTTTCTCAGACAGGACTATGACCTACTGGCTGTGCAGTTACTGTCCTTTGCCACCTGCCACCCTAGTCATTGTTCCCTCCTGTCCCAACTCTCAGGCCAGGAAGGCTGGCCAGTGGAACACGGGCTTCGGTCCCCTGGGCTCCTCTAGAGCAGCCGTGGAGGAGTGGGCAGGGCAGAGCGAGCCTGGGCTGCTCATTGGCACTGTCCTTGCCCATGAGCTCGCCCCAGAAGCCTCTGCTTGTCAGCTAAATCCCACAGGCCACTGTGTCCCAGCGAGGGCTTATTTTAAAACAGAACATTCAGCGATGTTGGGAAACACTTTTGGTTACCACATGGGGGGGAGGGGCTGTGTTCTGGCACCCTGGTGTGGTGCTGAGGGAATGGTTACACATGCTTCAGAGCAGAGAGGAACCCCAGCCTAGGGCTTCAGGTATGTCATGGCTGCGACACCTTTCTCCAACCAGGTGCAAGCAACTCTTCCAGAAGGATCAGCTTCACTTCTTTGCAGCCTACTGCAAACCAATGCTTTCATGAGAATGGAATGGGAATAAATTATCAGCTAAATCGTCTTGCACTGGGGATGTGGCAACCGATGCCAAACTGCCATAGAACTTTAGCACTTACTACTCTGGCCTGTCTGATTGGGGAGCAGGGAGAGCTGACCTTGTGCAGGGCTGGCCTGGCATCCTCTCTGCTTCCTGCTACAAGCCTTGGTCCCCTGCCCCACCCACCTCTGGGCCACCACACCCTTTGTAACTAGGATCTTCAGTTGGTGCTCTGTGAGCAAGCCCTTCTGCCTGCCTCCTCAGGGCCCTGCTAGTTCCGGTTCTGTAATGCTTTCCTACTGGATCAAGCGAAGTGTGGGGTGGAGAGTGTAGGCAGGAGGGCGAGACCGTAAGAGGCAGCTTGCTCTGTCACTCACAGGCTTGCCAGTTCTCCTTCCAATGGCGGTGCAGTCAGTCACGCCACCAGTGGGCCAGAGCGGTGGAGGAGCCTGAGCCCAGCACAATGTTCCTAGTTGGGTGTGGGTCTCACTGCTCTGACCGTGTGTAGCTCCGTCCTCTCCAACTTATGCCATTACCTCCAGGGAAGGAACAGGACCTTGGAGAGTTCCGGGGATCCCTGTGGGGCCATCCCAGCTGACCAGGGCTCCGGCCTGTGGCATGTGAGCTCCAGCAGGCTCTAGTGCTGCCCAGGGAAGAGGGTGGCCTCCACAAGCCCCTCAGGCACTTTCCTGAAATACAGCCCACGTGTCTGCCCCCCGGGGAGGAACAAGCCCCTGCTGTGGAGCCAGGGGTAGCATTCAAGTCCGCAGTGTGACAGCCTAGCAGTCCCAGCTGTGTGACCTCCGGCAAATCACTTAGCCTCTGTGAGTCTCGGCCATTCACTCACCCTCTTGTACAAGGAGAGCACCCATTGTGGGTTCCCAGATGGTGGTGACAACCAGGTAAGCCGAGGCTGTGAAGCCCCTGACGGGCCTCAAGGGCTGGCCTGTGGAGTCCTTGATGAATCCATCTCCCTCGCACTCTGGCCTTTTCTGCCCCAGTACCATGGAGTCCAGGTGGGCTGGGCCTCCTCCTCCTCTTCGTGGCTCCCCCAGCAGCCAGGACTGAGGGCAGCCTGGCAGCTTCCAGCCTGCGCAGACGAGATGTCAGTATCTCCTGTCAGCATGGGCTTCTAGGCTGAGGCACTTGGCCGGTGGGGTTTCATATTCGAGAACTCAATTAAGTGCCTGGATCCAGTTGAAGGGGCCAGTGAGGGCCCATGGAACCTCTTAAGTAGGAGTGGGAGGTGGGGACCTCAAACAAGCAGGTACTCCCAGGTCCAGGCAGCCGCGGTCTCATGCCTAAGGTCTTACAGATCAAAGTTTGGCCAGCATCCTAGAAGGTCCAGGGAGGAGAGGCCCTGGCTGCAGTGGATAGGCCTGGGGTTAGCAGGACATCAGAACCCCCAAAGGTGGAGGGATGGTCAGGGTTCTCCCTGCTGGGGCTATGAGGAAGGATCATTCCTTCCCTGGGGATTCAGGGAGCTCTCTGGTCCCCAGCACTGCCTGGATATAGTAGAGTCCTTGCCTGAGCCAGCAGGAAGACTTGCAGGTAGAAGGGAGGCAGCCCAGCTACTCCGGTGGTCCCAGCCTCCGACCCAGGTGTCTGGACCAAGCAAGGTGCAGTGTCCTTTCCTCTCTGGGCCTGCATCTGTCTCTGTCACCTCTCTGTTACTGCCTCTGTCCCCTCACTCTGCCCCTTCACTCTGCCATCCCTGACCCTCTGTGTCTCCTTTCTTCTCAGGATGATTCCAGCCTCCAACAAGGCTTTCGTGGTCAACAACCTGGTGTCAGGGACAGGCTACGACCTGTGTGTGCTGGCCATGTGGGACGACACAGCCACAACCCTCACGGCCACCAACATCGTGGGCTGCGCGCAGTTCTTCACCAAGGCCGACTACCCACAGTGTCAGTCCATGCACAGCCAGATCCTGGGTGGCACCATGATCCTGGTCATCGGGGGCATCATTGTGGCCACACTGCTGGTTTTTATCGTCATCCTCATGGTGCGCTACAAGGTCTGCAACCACGAGGTCCCTGGGAAGATGGCAGCGGCAGCCGTCAGCAACGTGTACTCGCAGACTAACGGGGCCCAGCCGCCGCCCCTGGGCAGTGTGCCCACTGGGCAGCCCCTGCAGGCTCCACCCAAGTTCGTGGTGCGGAATGAGCTCCTGGACTTCAGTGCCAGCCTGGCCCGAGCCAGCGACTCTTCCTCCTCCAGCTCCCTGGGCAGTGGGGAGGCAGCGGGGCTGGCACAGGGCCCTTGGAGACTCCCACCCCCTGCCACGCGCCCCAAACCCAACCTTGACCGCCTAATGGGGGCCTTTGCCTCCCTGGACCTCAAGAGTCAGAGAAGGGAGGAGTTACTGGACTCCAGGACTCCAGCGGGGAAAGGGGGCGGGCCTCCGGCCAGAGGCCATCAATCAGACCGAGAGCCACTGCTGGGGCCCCCAGCAGCCCGTGCCCGGAGCCTGCTGCCCCTGCCCCTGGAGGGCAAGGCCAAGCGCAGCCACTCCTTCGACATGGGGGACTTTGCAGCTGCAGCGGCTGCGGCAGGAGGGGCGGCCCCCAGCGGCTACAGCCCCCCTCGGAGGGTCTCGCACATCTGGACCAAGCGCAGCCTCTCTGTCAATGGCATGCTCTTGCCCTTTGAGGAGAGTGACCTGGTGGGAGCTCGGGGGACTTTCGGCAGCTCTGAGTGGGTGATGGAGAGCACCGTGTAGCCGGGACCACCTCCCTCCCACCCTTATGGAGTGGGGGATCAGGGGAAGGGTCTTTCCTGGCAAGTCGTGTGGAGTTTCCATGGTGATGTTTACATCCAGGGACAGTTTCATCTCCCTGTCCACAGCCTCTTGACTTTCCTGCCCAGCCCCCGCCCCCGCCGCCCCCTCCATGTCACCCTTCCAGGCCTATCCCCACCACCCAGCGGGGTGTGCTCAGGGAATTCGGACTCCCTCAACTGTTGGACTGAGCCCCGAGTGTTTGGAGAGGCGAGAGTCCGCCTTTCTGACCACAAATGTAGCGACACACAAGTGGCTTTGGATGGCTTATGGGTCCAGTGTTGCTTTTATTTCTGAATTTATTTATTTTTTTTCCATTTCCCAGACTCCTCTTCTTCATTCCCACGTGTATCGGGTGAGCGAGTTTTCCCTCTGAGTGTGCCCAGCCGCCCCAGTAGGGGGCGATCATCGTCAAGTGCCAACTGCTTCCTTCCTAGTTGGGGGAGGACTGTGGATTCCCCTGCCCAGGGCCACCCCATACCCCACTTTGGGAGGCACGAGAGATGAGCCCTGAGGCTTACATTTGCACCAAGGCTTCTGTGGCTTCTTCCAGGGCTTCCCGTGTGGCAGAAGAGGCGGGTTCCTGGGTGCAGGCTGAAGGATGTCACTCTGAGATCCTTGTGGGATTTTGCTTTTATTTGTGGGGAGCTGGGAAGGAAGTCCCCAAGAGCACATAATGGCCAAGAAGGCATCCCTTGAGGACAGCAGCGTGGGGTGATGGGAGGGCAGGGCCTTTGAGCCTCCAGCTCTGAGTTTGAGGCTGAGAGTGGAAAGGATAATGTGTGTGAGCCTGTTTCTCTTGGGCCTCGGGGTCCTAACTGGCTGGGTGGTACTGAACGCCCTCAGATGTCTTTCCAGCGAAGGCTGCACTAGCGCTGACTCCAGGCGGTGGGATCAGCTCCGTGGCCCTGGGAGCACCACAGCTAGAGTCTCCCTGTGCCAGCCCTAAAGCTGTGGGGCGAGCGAGTCCTTTCAGAGTCACAGTTTCAGAGCTTGGGAGGTGTCTGTGAGCCTTCCTCTCCCTTACAACATCAGAGCTCCGCCCCGCCCACAGTGCATTAGCGACCAGCAGGGAGGGGCCCAGCCGCCTACCTCCTGGGGGAGGCATTTGGATCCGAGACCCCGTCTCCTTCATCCTGCTGGGGCAGCACCATGTCCAAAGTCCATCCCATGTCCGTCCTGAAAGCAGCAGCTCCAGAGAAGCTGCCCAGAGGGGTAAGGGCACCGGCTCCTGTCTGGGAAGGATGGAGCCTTCCCCCCTCCTCCACACCCCACTTCCCACATAGCGCTGGAGAAGTCCACCCGAGGCACGGAACACCTCTCCCGCATCTGTGTCCTCCGCCCTGCTGCCCCCAGGCCTCCCAGGCCTCTGCCCACTGCCAGCCACTACCTCTCCCACGCCCTGGCCCCACTGCCTCCTCTCTTCCACCCTTTCTCATTCCTTCTTTTCCTCCATACTCCCCTCTTTCCCTTCCTGCTGCTCTCTGCTTGCTCCTGTTCTTTTCTGGTCCTGACAAGGTCAAGAACAGGCCAGGTCATTCTCTCAGGTCAAGACCGAGGGTTGCTTTTCCAAGCCAGTCCCAGGACAGGGACTGTCCCTTCCTGGTAGCGCAGGCTGCACTGACCAGATCAGAGGCCTCGGAAGGAACCTCCCCCCCACCCCCGCCAGCCCTCCCTCCTTCCACACCTCTGTCACTAGTGGGAGGGGTCTTTAATAACATGTTTCTGTTTTACCGTTGGAATCAAACCAGAGGGGACACAGAGGCCAGCAAAAGGGAAGGTGCCAACCCATGGTCTGTCCTTGTCCTTGGCTCCCATCTCTGTCCTGGCACCGCCTGCACCTGCTCTTGTGTTTGTCACATTTTTGACTGGGGTTTGGGACAGCAGCACTTTGGCCATCAGAATATAAATACCCATCTTCTCCTGAAAGAGAAAGAACAGTACAATGTACCGTTTTCAAAACAACCACAAACATTTCCTGGGAGGGAGAAAAAAAAGAGCATTCTCCTGTCTGTGAATGTCTGCTGTTCATTTCTCTGGAAACTCTGGGTTTTCTAAAGATGACTTCGAAGTGGCGTTTTCTCTTGCACCTGTGTTTGTGACTGCTGATGGGTAGGCTCACTTGCTGCCAAGTACCACGGTGAGGTGAGGGGTTGCGCAAATGGAGGCTGGGGCGACTCTCTGGAACAAAGGCAGGAGAACCTGGGGCGATCCTGCAGGCTGAGAAGGGAGGAGCCCATCCCCAGGACTCAGGGCCGCCAGCGCTTCCTCCTTTTCAGACTGTGCGGCTACCACTCTTGACCACTAGGGGCGCACGAGTCCCTCCCCTACTTGGGTGGAGCCAGGGATGGTATTTTTTTTTCAAAAAAGGTCATTTACTTGACAGGCAGGAAAAACCCCAACGGAACAGCCAGACCCAAGGTGTAGAAACAAAGGAGCTTGTGTGGAACACAGCGTTCCAACTCTTGGGACACAACCTGTGTGCAGGTGCTGCCCAGGAGAATAAAGTATGAACTACAACAATAAATATTTATAAAATTTATACATATTTATAAACATATATTATATTTATAAATTTATTTTGCTTATTTTATAATTTATAAATATATAATATTTATGGATTTATTTTATAATGTTTAAATATATATTATCTGTTTATAAATATACATTATATTTATATATTTATTTTATTCATTATATAACTGATAAATATATCATATACATATATGTATTATTTTCTGCAACGCTGATGATTGAACCAAGCACTGAACTCCATCCTTAGCCCTTCAAAAAAAATTTTTTTTTTTATGTTCAGTGAAAGTCTCAATAAGCCATTATGGGGCCAAGGAGATAGCTTACCAGTTTAAGCACCTGCCTGGCAAGTGCAAGGTCCTGAGTTTGATCCCCGGTACAAAAAAAAAAGAAAAGAAAAGAAAAAGAAAGAAGAAAAGAAAGAAAGTCATTATATCATCCAAGGTAGCTACATTGTAATATAAAGAAATTGATGGAATTATTAGTAATATATTTTATCTAACCCAATATAGCCAAAGTATTATTTCCACATGCACTCACTAAAATTAGTGATAAGAAAGCACACAGCTGTTTTGCAGCAAGTTTTAGAAATCAAGTGTGTGTCTCACACTGTGGCCTTCAAAGTGCCTGAGAGCCACAAGTGCCTGGCATGGGCTGCCCATCAGACAGGGCCGTTCTGAACACACAGCTGGCTTGGAAGGGCAGCTTTCAAGAGGGGACAGAAATCAGCTTTGGCTGAGCCTCTACAGCTCCCTGGCACTGCGCTCGGTGCCACACGCTTAGTGTGCCTCCCTGCTCCTCCTTGCATCCTTTCCAGGGAGATATTACACCCATTTTACAGATGAAGCTACTGAGCTTCAGAAGGGTTAAGTCACTTGTGCAAGGTCATGCAGCAGCCTGGCTACAAAGCCTTAGCTTTGCTCCCTCCCCTTCTGGTGACCTCCCGGGGCATCACTGGGCTAAGGAGCTGCATATCCAGTCTCAGGAGGTCATCTCTGCCCCAAGAGCCTTCAACTCCTTCTTTGGGACATAAAGAGCACCCACACCAGTTTGTCCAGGACCAAATTCATTTTGTTTTGGCTTTCTGCTCCAACCCCCTGTCCCAGGCAGGAGGAGACATGCATGGGTCCTGGTCTCACTGGACACCCAGCTCCCCACCTCTAGCAGAGGAGAGAGAGGGATGGCTGAGACACAATGCAGGTCCCTCTAGGCCCTTGCGCTACATAATCTGTGGCCTAAGGTCACCCCCAAGGAAATGTCTTTCACTTCCTAATGTAACAGTGCTACAATTCCAAGCGACCCTGATGGCTCTTTTCATCATCTGAAGGTGCCACTTCAGCCAGGTAAGCAGGAGGCTGTGGCACCAGTAGCCCTTGCTTCAGCAGCAGCGGGGGAGGGTCCGCTGTCTCCCAGTCTGGGGCTCTGACTCCACATGGGAGCAGCCTGGCTACTCCCCAGTCTTCTCTTCTCCACAGGGCTGCAGGAAGGTCTCCGGGGGGCCCCGCAAGCCAGGCTTCCTCTGCCCTTATAGTGTCCGGGATTCCTGCAACCACTGCTGGAAACAGTTACTTAGCAGAAGAGCCTGTCAGCTGGGCAGTCAGTACCCTGGCGTGTGGCTCTGGGATCTTACCTAGATTCCCACTCCAGCCCCTCCAGGGAGACATGGCTGGCAGCGGGGATGCTTGTGGTGACAAGACAGCTTTTCCTGTGTGTGTTAGAACCAGACCCACTCAAGTCACTCTCCTCATATGCAGAAGGAACCTTGCCCCCTTCAGTTTGAAAATATTGATTTGTGCTCTCAGCCTTTAAACCGAAGATTGTAGTTTCTCACCTTCCATCAACTTAATTAAGGCTCTCCACATCCCAGCCAGGAAGTGGGTATGGTAGGCCTGTGCAGTCCCCCTCGCTGCAGTTGCTAGAGGAAGAAACTAACATACCTCCCAGACCAAAGACAGGAGCTGGCCTTCATATCCAGCGCTGCATTGTCGTCCCCCCCACCCCACACTGCCAGAGCTAGTTAGCATCTTCTGACAGTGACTGCTTTGCCTCTGTCTACAATCTGGACAACCGCTGGCATCGTTCTACGGCTCACCATCTCTGGGGAAGTGGGTCCAGATTGCAGGCTCTTCCCTGGTTACTGTCCTGTCTCACTGGATACTTGGTCTTCTGGTCCCTTTAGGCAACACTGCAGTGGGCTATGGGACTGTCCCCCACCTCACTTACTGGAATCAGCCTGAGCCAGGCCCAAGAAAGGCAGGGTGTGATCTGGCCCTTTCTGAGGTGTCAGTGGGTCCTACAGTTAGATTTTCCCCCCAAATGATGAGGGAATGGAAGTTCACCTGTCCCCAAACCCACCTGGATCCCCAAGTCTGTCTGGCCACACACCCCTCCGCTTCTGCACCCCTTCTACCACATGGTCACTTCCTGGGGCCCCTGGCACACCCAGAAGTGGCACCAGCTTTGCAGCTGTGAACCTTCTCTGCCTTGAATCTCTCAGACAACAATTGATGTGCCATGCCCCTCAACCCATGGTTACCCCTGTTAGCTGGCTTGGCACTGTTCCCACTTTCTCAGGCAGCAAAACCTCAGAGAGCCGCCTATGTCCCCACTGTCATGAACTCTATCTTTTGGTGCTGAGTGGATTTCTTGCTCACCATTTGAGAAGGAATCTGGCCAAGAAGAAGGAATTTAGCTTCTCCGTTGTTGCCATGAGCATCCTCCTGGTCATTCCTTCCTGGGTCCTCTGCCAGGCCCTCTCCATCCACACCTGCCTCTTGACACAAGTCTGCCTGTCCATCAAGGATGGCCCAGTTGCCTTACCTATCTAGACTAATTGTGAAAATTCCCCACACCTTCATTAGATGGACATAAAGTTGGCATTTTTCAATTGATATCGAACTGAAAAATTAAATTGCTCATCATAGCTGACAGCTATTGAGTTTCCTATGTGCCATGCATTCTAGGAGCTTTATACAGATTAACCCAACTTGTGATCCTAACACTGCGGCAGCCTGGGTAGCCTATCCACCATGCAGAGGAGGGCTGGGCATGGCCATGGTGGCACAGCCAGCATGGGGCTGCTTAAGCTGGGTAGGTGCTCTCTCCGTGAAGGGCCTGGCTCTGGTCAGGGCTGCAGAGCGGTGTGGGATCTGCATCCCAGGCCTGGGCCTGCCACTGTGAGCCTTGGCTCATAGGAGACTGAGTCCAGCAGGAGCTACAAGGAAGAGGAGGAAGAGGAGGAGGAAGAGAGGGAGGAGGAGGAGGTGAGGGAAGAGGTGGAGGAGGAGGAGGATCAGGGAGGAGGTAGAGGAGGAGTCCATGCGTGCCGGCTCCACATGCTGTTCTTTGGGTGCCAGCGCCTGTGCTTTGCATGCAGGACACGAGGATGAAAGTAGCCGTCCATGCCTGTGAGGGCTGACACACTCATGAGTCTAGATCTTTGGTTACACCAAAGTGTGCTGTTTTCATTCATTTCAAGACAACCTGAAGCCCTAGGGAAGTGGCTATCAAGAAGAGAAGGGCAAATGGCCCAGACAGAGCCACACAGCCCAAGGTGGCACCTCAGCTGGAAGAAGCCTCTAGATTTTGACTTCCAAAATCTTGACATACCTGACAGGGAGGAAGTATGTGCTGGCATGGGGGCCTGAGTGGCCCTGGGTCCTTCTGGGGGGCTGGAGAGGACTGAAAGCTTGCAGTTGGATGAGCAGGGGCTGATGAGGGACCCCCGTGGGCTGGAGTGGGGTAGGGAGAACAAAGCAGGCCTGGCTGGAGGGTGGCCCCAGAGAACTGTGGGGTCCTCGGCCACCTGAGGCAGAGGCAGAGGCAGGGGCAGTGGCTCCTGGGGAGAGGGGCTGAGAGCCTGTTCTCGGCCTCAGTTGCCTTCCCAGGACAACGTCAAAGGTAAGTGCTGACTTCAGGCAGCTCACCCGCAGTACTGTGGAGTTACACGGATCACGCATCAAATGGGAGAGGCAGATGATGACAGCCATTATTACTAATGACACACAGCACTGAAAACATTATTATAAATTACAGCATATTAATGATAATGCTAGGTATGTCAGACTCCTAGACTCTCAGGGCTGGCAAAAGCTATCAGAAGTCATCCACTCAAGCCTTCCTCAATAGGTATTAGAATCTCCTGTTCAATATCCATGAAGATTCTTATTAATCTTATTACAGGAGAATCATGCATGATGGATTTTAGCACTCATCTAAGGCAGACACAGGGAGGAGAGGTGTCCCTATGACCATGCAGACCTAGGGCCCAGATAGCACTTACCAAAGATTTCTGTAGCCTGAGGGTGTTACAAATTAGATACAAAGCCTGAGTCCCAGCTAGGCAAACTGGTGGGTGGCTGGTCCCTTGCCATCCAGAGATGGTCTCCATGCCACTGAGGGAAGGGAAGAGCAGGTACAAAGTGACCTCCACAGCCTGATACACCATATTCCAGATTTATAATCCCAGTAAAATTCTAGGCCTCACTGCTGGGTGAGAATAGTAATTCTGGCCCTCAATGATTTCCCAATCCTTGATCACCCCTAACTTGCTGCAGGACCAGCATTGAACAACTAAAATCTCACCACCGGGACCCTAGAGTGGCCTAGTCATTGTCACCATAGCCTCTTCTGGTTTCCTTCCTCCCTCCCTTTGGGGTAGCAACCCTCTCCACAATGGAAGGCTACCGCTGCCAGGCAGGGCCCTCAGAGGGCCGAAAGTGGGCCAGAGTCTTCCATGTATGGTAGCAGGGTAGCCTTCCTCAGAGGCTAGCAGGGTGATAGTACAGCTCAGGGCCACCCTGTCTGCCTTTCCCTGAAGCCCAGCCTTTGCGGGTCCAAACATCCTAGGGGCTGGGAGGAGGTAGGGCAACAGAGCAGAGGTCCCCGTCTTCCCACGTGTCCACACCTGAGCGCTCTGGAGAAGTCCCATCTTCTGAGGAATCATAGAGACCATGAAGCTCCTCCGGCTGCCACCCACAGAGAAGCAGAAGCTGGACCTTGGCTTGGCCTCTTTCTCTTGAGCTTTGAGGACTTCCTCCCTTGCTCAGTGTATGGAGAAGGTGTCTGCCCAGCACAAGGGACCAAGGGCAGGGCTCCCCCCTTGCTTTCCACACGAAACCACAGAGGAGGGGGCTCGGTGGGGAGTGCTGACCCCGGGGCTGGCTGGCTTCTTCATGCCCATCTCTGGTGCACTATGCAGAGGCCTGGAGGAGAGCCAGAGCCTGGCACATGGACACCCAGAGACTCGCGCCATCAGCAGCAGAGTCAAAGCCCGCATAGCTCAGGGTCCTGGAAGGTCCCTGCACATCCACAGCCTAAAAATGTGCTCTTATTGCTTTCTTCATTTTACAGATTTTCCAAACTGATGATCAAAGTTATTCGTTAGGTTTTCTCCAAGTTCTGCTAGAGCTCTGGGGCAACAGTGGGTCCCAGGCTTAAGTCTCTGGCCCCAGAATCAGAAGAGGGGGAAGCCAAGACAGCCCAAGCTAGGGAAGGAAGCATGCATACAGGCAGGAGAGGCAGGTCTGGGAGAGGTAGATGGAGGCACGGGGCCCTGGAGAGCTTAGATGGGGTTGAGGAGGCCACTGCAGAATCCTCCACAGCTGCAGGGCTTGGTCACCTCTCCAGAGCCAACCCCTCCGGCCAAGGGAGGTCAGAGCCAGGCGTCCATTGTGAGTACAGCAGAGAAGGGACCAGGCCCAGACAAAAGGGGAAGAGCAGGGTCAGAAGAGCCTGGTACATGTGACCTAGCTGTCCAGGCCCAAGGCAGGGACCCACTCTCCCCACTTCCTCCATCTAGAGGAAGGACATAGTTCATGGGCTGGGCTCCACCTGGATTGTTCTTGTGGGCTTCTACCTAGCAAAGCCAGAAGGCAGACAGGGCCCACACAGCATCTGGTCATGTCCAGGATGGGGTCTTGGACCTGCCTGCCTTGAAGCTCTGGCTCTGCCTGCAGGACATACGACAGGAGGGGTGTAGGGAAACCAGGGCTGGGCCTGCACCTAGGCGGAGGCCCAGGGGAGGAGGCAGAACTGACTCCCGCACGAACATGGGTGGCTTCAGGATGCAGTCTCGTTCATGGAGCCCACTTGTGTCTTCCAGGTCCACGAGGGACATCTGGCAACTCCTTCGTCCCAGGGCACATTCAGCCTGGCAACCAAGCTCCTGGGAGGAAGTCTGCACACGAGAGGGTAGGGGGCTTTCAGAAAATGCCATGGGAGGAGGGGATTGGCCTGAACCAGCCTGGCAGGGGCAGTCAGGGGCGCATGGCTCAGAACATCTTGCCTTTTGGTCCTGAAGCAGAATAGAAAAGTCCTCAGCAGACAAGGAGGACTGCAAACCAGGAAGATGGAACTCGCATCCTGTACCAAACATGGTAGGCATGCCACACATCTCTCCCATGCATTATTCCAGTAAACCTTGCCCATCCCTGTGACATGGGGATTTATTCCACCATTCCTTTCCCAGCTGAGAAGACACTCAGAGGTTAAGTAGCTACCGCAGCTACACAGCTGGATGGGGAAAGGCAAGATGGACACAAGGACTGGAGCTGCTCCTGGAGAGATTCCTCAGGGACCTCTGGGTACTTGCGGATTTCAATCTATTTTCTGGAAAGCATGAAGCCAACAATGATGTAAAAAGAACAAGCCTAACATCAAAAACTAAACACCACGGGAAAAAGGATTGAGCAAATTGTTAGGGTCCTCTCTGCACCTGTCCCAGTGTCTCAAGTGTGAAATCCAAGGCCACTGATGGGCTACAGCTGGCTTGTTTCTGAAGGGTAGAGGCTGGGCAGAAGGGAGGGGTAAGATGTGGCAGGACAGAGGGTGCAGAGAGGAGGTCCTTCCCTAGCAGGAACAAGAGCACTGCTTGTGCTACCTCCCTCAGGGCAGTGGTCTTCTTCCTGGTTACATAATCTGTAAGTATAAAATGGCTCTGGTATGTCTCTCTCAAGGATTATCATGCTGTTAAATTACTGGGCTCCATAGAGCCACACAAGGAAGCTGCAGGATTTGAGAAGCCACCAGCTCATGATTAATGCAAGGAATCGATAACACTGCTGTCAATTGCAGGACACGGATGATCATTATATGTCTATTAAGCCCAATCTCTCAG
>NDGN011461571.1:0-16871 GCA_002564285.1 Tympanoctomys barrerae
GCAGCTCACATTTGTTTCATTCATTTTCCTTTTCTCACCTTTTTTTCTTCCTTTCCCCTTCCTCCTTTCCTCCCTCCCACTCCCTCTTTTATTTTCTTCTTTCCTCCTTTCTTCCCCTTCCCTCTCCCTGTCATTCAATTCCAATTCTTCTCCCATCTTACTGGCATATATCCTCACAACACTTCTGTGGAGAGGATAGTTTCCACGGGGCCAAAGTTTCTAAGGTCTCCAACATCCAAAGTGGCTTCACTTTCTCTTAGGTATGATATGGTTCTCTGCTTTGTAAATTAGCAGGTTTTGCTTTGTATCTGCTTTCCCATTGGTTTTGGGATCTTGTTTTGTTTTGTGTGTAAGACAAAAGTACAGGTATAAATAATGAGAAGACTCTTGTTCCAGTAACCCACAATTTTCTACTACTCCTGAGCACTTGTATCTCACTGTGATGCTTCATCCCCTCTGGGACCTCTGGAGCCTGGATCAGATCTCAGCCCCTAGATCTGGTTGTGCCCAGATGTCTCTGGGCTCTGTGGAGTTAGCACTGCCTGGGCAGTGTGTTCTGTGTCCACAGTTCCTAAGTGGTCCTGTTACTCCTGATCCCATCTCCAGACCACAAAGTAGTTGCTATTGCTCTGCCTGGAGGTAGCACAGGTGGGGTCTCCTGGAGGAAAGAGAGCACAATGAGGACCAAGAGGGAGGAGGTTGTTTCTAATGGAGTCGTTAGGGCTTTACACCACTTATCCAAACTTTCCCTCAGGTGTTTGTTACTTGTGCAGGATGGGGTAGCTTCTTCTCAGGAACATCTTCTCCCCTCCTTTATACTTCTAGTTAGGCAAAAGCTACCCCTGAGAAAGAGATCTAGAGGAGCTGGAGGTTATTGACTGAAAGCTCAGGAAAGCAGGGGACCTGGAAGATGAGGTTAATGTTATGATGGTTCTTGGGAGGCAGACAGGGACAATAACCTCTTTCCAGAGAAGAGCAAGAACTAAAAACTTACAGCTCCTTTCTCCATCTACATGCATTTAATGAGCACCAGCTGTTAGCAATCACTCATGCACTATGAGGTCATACAAATAAAATGGTCAAGGGGAAAGGGCCATATATTGAGGGAGAAAGAGCTGTGAAAATGGGACTAGATGCTCTTGAGTCCCTGCTGAATTTTTTGTTGTCTGTGTGTCCTGAGGTGGTCACCAAACTTCTCTGGGCTGTGTTTTCCCATCTAATCTCACAGTTGTCTGTGAGAACTGTTCCAATGATGAATTTCTGTGCAAATTTAAAGACAAGATAATGATACTATCTTGGAGAATATCCTGTGTGTTACATTATATATTTTTTATTCATCATATCATTAGTCCTTCCCACACTCCCTGCTATCATATCTTTCCCCTTTGAGGATAAGAAAACTGATGTGCACAGTTGATGGCTTGCCTGGCTAATGAGGGCAGAGTCATGGAAGCCCACTGGGCCTCGGGCTGCCAGGCCACACTTTTTCTATCCCATGAGCCTCTCTCCTAAGGTGTTTCAATGAGTGTCTGGTTATTGGGAAACTCATGATGCCTGGCCTCAGGTAGATAAGGCAGAGTCTTTGTTTTCCAAGCTTCATTCCACTATTTTGTTGCAGGGTACACATAGTCCTGGTGTGCAGTGCTAAATTCAGTGCTAAAGGCACCAGCTAGGGAAATGATTCAGCCTGACTGGGCCTTGGTTGCCCTAATAATTCTCATGGCTTCCCTTCTCTGAGCTTGCTGGAGTAATTACAAGGCCTCTTTGAGACCACAAAGCTCACCTGCAGGGTCACAGAGCTTCGGACAGAATAAAGAACTGTGTCAACTCAAGCACTGTGGCTCAGTGCTGATAAAAGGCATAGAATTACCTACTGCACTTATTTCTCTTTTCAGGCAGGGAATCTGAGGCTCAGAAAGGCAAAGTGGCTCACCTAAAATCTCCCAGCAAGCACCAAGGCAGGATACATCTCCCACCTCCCCCTGGGTAGTACCTGCATGTCTTTATTTCAGATCACAGTGTGAAATTCTTTGCAATGACTTCAGCTGCATACCCCACATCTTTCCAGTAAATAAATCAGGTACAAAGGCTATACAATCTCCACCATGGCTATTTATCTCTGCCTTTATGTTGTGAAAGAAGCCACAGCCAAAAGGTCATGGAGCTTCTCCACTTCTATTTCAACACAACTTTATTGACGAGGACTGCTAGTGGATTGAGTTTGTTTGGTAGATCACAGTTTGCCTATTTTTAGTTTAAAAGTTGTAATTTTTCTCAGGATGTGGTCTGTAGCCATGGCACATGTGAAATGCTAACCCTTTGCTCAAAATGGTAGTAGCATCATTGGAAGATCAGGGATAGCAAAACCTCTACCATGAGAGCCAGATTCTACTCACACAGCACCAGTCTATGGTGGCTGCCTTTTGTGATCCCTCAGATTCCTCCTTTTTGAGAGCATCTTTCATAGCATCAAGCCTGCAGAGTGCCACGGCTGGTGAAAAATTGATGGTATGGACAAGGGCAGGACAAGCAGGTTTGCTTGCCCTACACAGGCCAGAAGTACTCCTTGTGCCTCATAGCCCTTTGGGTTTCTGCTTCACAGACCCTACCATACTTCCTCGGAGTTGTTGATTTTCTGTCTGCCTTTACTGCTAAAACAGAAACCTTTTGAAAGGAGACTTCTTGCTTTGTTCAGTGCTGTTAGAGCACTACATGGGACTATTGCCCAGAACCTTCTCAGTAAAGGGTTGCTGGATGCATGAACAAGCAAGTGAGTGAATTCTTTTAGGGGTAATAAGAGACAGAGAAGTCAAGATCCAACCTTTTGGTTGGTGATAGGTGCTGTTGCCAAGATGATGCTTGAGGCTGAGAATCAGCAATTCTTTTGGCTGAAAGCTTTGCCAACCAAAGCACCTTGTTCCTACATTGTCTGCAGGGAACTGAGGCTTTAGTGCCACTTAATGAATTATGGCCTGGAATCAGGAGGCTCGATCCTACCTTGATACTCAGCCCTGCTACTTACTAGGTGCTTCTAGAAGGAGTTGTATGAACAAGGAACACAACCAGAAACAGAATCAAAGCCTATTTCTCATGTATGAATTTTCTCATTTTCCCCCCATTGTATACATTTTGGAGACCTAACATTTCTCAGAATCTGACTTTATTGGAGACAGGGTCTTTCAGATGTAATTATGTTAAATTGAGATCATTAAGCTAGGCTCTAGTCCAATATAACTGATGTCCTATAAGTCAAAGACATTTGGACTCAGAAGCATACATAAAGTGGGAAGGCACACAAACCTGAAGACAGCAGTCTACAAGTCAAGGACAGAGGTTTGAAACAAATTCTTTCCTCACAGCCCACAGAAGGAACCGAACAACTGACTCCAGTGTTCACAAATGTGAGACAGAAAATATGTTATTTAAGCCACCCAGCCCATACTTTGTTATGGAAGCCCTAGAAAACTGGTACAAAGCTCTTGATTTTTATTAGTGTATATTAGTTATGTAGAGTGATGGGTTTCACTTAAAAATTCTTTTGTAAAATTTTATTAATGCACGTATGCATTGCACAAAGCTTACATTCATCTCAAGGAGAAGGTAAATGAACATAACACATCTTGATCCTTTTTTTATCCCCCTTCCCCTCTCCACCTCCCTCCCTCTCTCAGTCCCCTTTTCCTGTTTTCATTATTCTTGTTATTATAGCTTTTAATTCATGTTTGCAACAACCATTTTGCTTAATTGTGAAACACTTCTACATGCTATAACATATCTTGACCATTTCTCTTCCCCCTTCCTTCCCTCCCTTTCAGAGTTTGGTCTATTTTTCTCAACAGGATGGTCTCCATTTCCCTATAACTGACATACTTTTGTTTTATCCCTATAGTATGCTGACTTTAATCCCTTTAGGTATATCAAGGAATGGTATAGCTGGATCAAACATTTGGTTATTTTTAGTCTTTAAATTTGTATTATTTATTTATTACTTATTTATTTTTGAAGATCCTCCATACTGTTTCCCAAAACAGCTGTATTTACACTCCTACCAGCAGCATGGAAGGATTTCTTTATTCAACATTCTCAACAGCTTTATTTTTTGCATTCTTGATGATAGCCATCCTGACTGGTATGGGAAGGAATGTCAGTGTTTTGATTTGTATTTTTCTAAGGGATACAGATGTTTAACATTTTTTTTGGTGTAGTTATTGGCCACTTGTACTTCTTTTGAGAAGTGTCTGTCTAATTCTTTTGCCTATATATTGACTGTATTTTTTATTTGATGTTTAGTTTTTGAGTTCTTTATATATTCTGGATATTAACCCTCCACGTGGAGAGTAGCTGCTACATATTCTTTCCCATTCTATAGGCTGTATTTTCACTTTTTAAAATCATTTTTTTTCTATGTGTCACAAATTTGCAATTTGATGCAACCTCATTTGTTAATTCTTACTATTTTTTTCCTGAGCTTGGACTCTAATTCAGGAAATCACTGCCTATTCTTATATTTTAAAGTGTTTCTTGTCTGTGTTTTTCTAGATGTTTCAAAGATTCAGGTCTTATACAGAAGTTACAAAGAGACCTTATACTTAGGCCTCTTCCTTTTAAGGAAGCAGCAGAACAGCTTGAATCCCATATCCTGATGCAGAGCTCTGGGAAATTGGGGGCTGTCCCCAGGTTCACAGTGCTCTGCTCTTAGAGGTATTTACTAGAAAAGATTTAAAAAATACTGCCTAAGATACAAAATGGTCCTTCATGTATATCCATTTTTTTGTTTAGTTTTTTCAGAGATAGGTATTCCATTGCCATTTAAATATTGTAGATGCGTGAATTCAACAAAATAATCCAACATAGACCATTTTTATATCTGTATGTACAAAATAGGTAGACTAGATATACAGCTACTTTCTCATAATTCAATGAGAAGAAAGATTTGTACTAGTAGTGTTTGGACAGGATATCATGTCTGCATCTTGTACTATGAATAACTACTATGAAAACAACAGTATGCAATGTGTTAATTATTGTAACTGTCCTACTAACCTGTTTTGAGACTGTCTCATTTGTATTTGTTTCTCAATAAAATTAATAAAAAAAATGCTGCCTAAAAATGAAAGTTAGCCTCCTCTCAGTCATCTGTTGAGCTAGTCTATGAGCCTTTGTTGATTTTTACCTTGTCCAAGGTCCTGAAACTCTGTGGAGATGGAGACCAGGCTCTGGCCATGTGGCAAGAGCTCACCCAAAAGACAAGAAATGAACTGAAGGTAGGCTGTGTGGCTGGAAAAAGACAAGAGAAAGGGATGCAGTTAGTGTTGGAGAGGAGAGACATCCCCCCCTCTAATCAGAGCCTGAAGCTCCTCTGCATGCCTAATTAAATGAAGGTGACAGAGGCTTCATGTGTATTTCAGTTGTAGTTATATTAATTTCACTGAGTTCTTAGGCCATGATGACTCTATGAATCCTGCCTTTCCCGAGCTAATGGAGTGGCATAAATAACTCCAGGGGAAGCACAAGGGTTGGCAGCTTCTAAGTTGGGTTGGGCTGGAGTTAATCAATCGTCTTCTCAATGTGTAGCTGAAGGCTTGATGTTAGGTCAGAGGTGCTGCTGGAGTAGGGCTAATTTCCTCCTGACAGATGCCATTCTGGAAAGCCAGAGAAAGCCATGCTGGAAAGTCAGGAATCTTGACTTTGATGTTCTCCTGGACCAAGAAGTAGCCCTGTCACTGTCCATGCACTGGACTCTCCAGTCTCCTGGGAGAGGCTGGTTCAATCTCCCTCAGCAAGGGCACATACTGACTGTCTGACTGCTGCCTGTAAGCATTCCCTAGCCAATGGCTGACCTCATCTGGTGCCATCAGAGCCTTAATTTCTCCCAGGAGACAGGACTCATGCAGTTTAGTGCTTGCCTCTGCAGTCACTGCTGTAGTTCAGACCTTGCTCCATCTCTTAATTGCTCTGAGATTTTAGGTAAGTTATCAAACCCCTCTGATTTTGTGTTTCCTCATTTGTAAGATGGGTGGGGGTCAATGATCCATCCTGTTTCTCTCTCCCCTCCAGGTTCTCAATGAGGGCTCATTGTATGATCATGTATCGAGTCTGGAGCCAGGCAGGGGCTGGTGTGTTAGCAGTATTCACTGTGTGTTTGCTATTATTAGCTCTCTCTCCTCAGGGACCTCATCTGCCCTGGTTTCTTGAGAATAATCCATAGCAGCTCATGGAACCTGTAATTCTCCCTACAGCATCCTAGGGGAAGGGCAGAACTGAGATGTAGATTCACAGGGATCCTATTGTGGAGTGAGGCCCCTCCCAGGCAGCTTCCAGATGGGAAGAGGAAGCATAACTTCAAAAGTCTTCACTACATACTTATTTTCAGAAGTCACTGGGATAAAATCAACTCCCAGAGATAGAGGCTCAATTCATTAAGCTTATATGATTAATTACAGGGCAATTAAATATTTGATTAAATTAATCCTAAGGTGTTTAAACATTGTTTTGCAAAGAATGCTTGCTAATTAATTACAAAATGAAATGCAAAAATGTAATAGGGAAGGGGGCCACAGGATGGGTAAGGACTTCACCCTGCTGAGGTTCTCCTCTGGAGAGAAGGAGCTGTGTCTGCCTGCAGGTTTTCAAGCTTCTCCTTGGCACTTTTCTCTTGTTTGCAAATACATCCAGGCAGGATAGAGGCTTGGAAGGAGCCATGGCAGAGCTGGGTACAGGAATGGGAGGTCTAGTTTTGACTGTGTCACTGACATCCAAGTGTCCTTAGGGAGTGTTGGGACCTAGTCTTCCTAGTGGGAAGACTTAGCTTTCCAAAGTTTCTTCTGGGGTGGCCCCTCTAGGAGCTTGGCCTATATTCCCATTTGTAATGGAGGTGGTGACCACAGGGCTGGAGTATTTGCCTACACTCCCATGTGTCTTCATCTCTTAGGTTCCCTGATGTTTCCTGCAAGCCCCCTCCCTGCAGTAGATCCCCAGTTCTATGTGGCCTTCAAGCGAAGTTTAACACAGAAACCCTTCTTTTCTCCTCTAAGTCATCATTGTGTATTCATATGGTAAACATCTGCAGAGCCCTTGTAATATGTTATGGCATCCCAAGGCATGAATAGGATTGGCTGTGTCTCCAATCTTGTGAGATAATCAGGAGACAATGAACATGAGGGACAATTCTGGAGGTCAGGAAGCTGCCTTGAGGAAGTGACTATTGAAGTGAGTTTGCAAAATGTGTTGGAAATAAAGAATTGTGGGAATAAGGAGGCAGAACAGAGTGTTGACTATATTAACCAATAAGTTCAAAGATCCTGGTGGAGAGAGGAGTTGAAGGCATTTGATGACTTGAAAACAAGAGTGTGAGGGGAAGAATGAGGAGGAGTGCAAGATGAGTGCAACTGGGGTGGGCAGGCTGGGCCAACCAGGCCCCTGTGGGGTACATTACATGTTTACATTCTATTCCTATCCTGAGAGCAAGGGGTAACATTGGCAGTCATGAGCAGTGGAGTGGTGTGCTGGACACAGCTTTTTTTCAGTTGCTCCGATAAGCAGCAAGTGCACTCTCATTCTATGAACTCTGTCTTCAGGGGCATCTGCCCTTTGTGTCAGACCTTGTTCTGCTTTCTGAGCAGAAGGGACACAGTTAGACTTTGGCTCCTAGGAGCAAGGGTGGCTCTGTCTTCCTTACTGATAGCTTCTTAAAGGCAGTGGGGAGATGGAATCATTATCTTCTGGACTCCCATGCCCTGAGCCCACTGTCAGGTGCTGGACACAGCTGGTCCACAACGCATGTCTACAGCAATCTGTTAAATTGCACCAGATGGAAAGCTCTGGGACCTTGGCTGGTGTGATGGGTGTGGCTGCACTTTGGTCCCATTCCAGCCTATGGGAGGGATTCCCCAGCAGTCCCACTCTAGGATACTGCTCTTTAGAGGGTAACAGCTGCTGGACTCTTCCCTATGAACTATTGGAAGGGCTCCAGTCACTGCTGGCTCAAAGATGTGTCTCAATTTTATAAAAGGCTGACCTTGGGGCTCTGAGTCAGCCTGAGGCACCAGGCATAAGAAAGGAGAACCCCCTCAGCCTGTCTTTGGCTTGTATACCTTGTTGGTTGGTGCCTAGGAGCAAGGAATGGGGTTACTCTAGGCAAGCCAGGATTTGGTGAAGCTAAACTAGGCTGTATGCTCCATTTTATAATGGGATTTAGCCATTTCATATGTATCTAGGAAACTGCATTTCCTCTGTGTTTTATATCTTGTGAGAGTAAAGATTTTGGAAGTAGGTATTGATGATCTAAAAAAAAATGGGATTTAGATACAGAGGTAGTTGGGCAATGCTGCAGTCTGCAACCATCTTAGCTTTGAATAGGGGTATCTGGGCATGGCTGTGAGACTGTAGACATGGATGAAGCCCCCTCTACAGTGCCCAGGGCAGGACAAAGTCCAGGCCTTCTGCTTTTCAGGTTCACTGAGAGCAGAGTTGGTTGGAGATGGTCCCTGCCTGTCTTAGTTACTTTTCTTGTTGTTGAGACAAAATAGTTGGCATCCAAAATTAAAAGAGGAAAGGCTTATATGGCTCACAGTTTGTAGAGGTTCCAGCCCATCATCATCTAGATCTAAGGCAGGGTGGCATGTGGCAGAGCAACAGCTCATGGTGATGGAAGACAGAAAATGCAACAAGGGAGAGAAAGAGACAAGCCTCTTTCTGTCCCTTACATTGTAGCCAGTCAACTGGGATTAGGGTGGTGCTGATCCAATCAGTAGCCTGACACAGGAATCATCTACCCTTAATCTCAGCACTCTTAAACACAACATTGCACATGAATCCATCTAGATTCATCCATGCTTAAAAATCTCTGTGACTGCATGAGGCTTTGGGGGAACATCTAGAAGCAAACCGTAACACTGCCTTAAGAGGTTCCAGCAGAGTAGGCAGGGGCAGACATTTAAACCAGCAAGTTAAGCACGACCCTGTGTGGTCCCTTTGTTCAGGCAGCACATGTTAGCAACAGGCTGAGAAAGCACCTGTCTTGCCTTTCTGGGCTTTCTTGCATGGGGAAAGAATAAACAAGCCAATGACTACTAATGCAAACAACTATAAATGCTGGGTAGCATCGTGAAGGAAGGAAGCGTGGAGTTCTCTGGAGCATCATGGGAGTCACAGATCACACGGTGGCAGGGAGTACCACTCTCAAAAGATGACTTTTGAGAGCTGTGGAAAGGGAAGACCAAGAGCAGCCAGGGCAGAGCCCTGGGAAGAGCTCTGCGTAACCCAGGGAAGGCCACAGGTAGCGATGGACAAGGTAAGGAAGTGGGAGAAGGATGACAGCCCAGGAGGCAGGAGAGGCAGTTGGGGCCAGACCCTGTAGGGCCTTAGGACCAAGAGAGGCTGTGGGGTTTGATCTTACTGAAGTAGCCAAACTACTGAAATATTTTGGTTTAATTATTTATTTATTTATTTATTTTTTGGCGGAACTGGGGATTGAACTCAGGCCCTTACGCTTGCCAGGGAAGCGCTTATTCCACTGAGCCATCTCCCCGGCCCACTACTGAAATATTTTAAGCGGAGTTCAATTTATAATTACAAAGTTTTCTTCCTTTGACACATATTGACAGTGGTAGTTGATACTTATGCACACAGGGAGACCAGTTAGGAAGTAACTGAAATCATACAAATGAGAGATTCTGGTGGGTGACAGCAGGCAAAGAAAGGGATGTGTACAGGGAGATGGAGATGTGAAGGGAGGATTTGGTGTTCTGGCTGTGTGCCTGTTGCACAGTGGAGTCACGAGTGAGCGCATCGCCCCATCGAGGCCTCGTGTGGAGTTTCAAGTGAGGAGACAGGACCTGGAAAAGCCAGGTTTGGTGTCTACATTAGACAGAGAAGCAGCAATATCAGGCCAACCTCAGTTAGGGAATTAGGAGCCCTGAGAGGTGACAGTCATTAGCTGGTCCTCCCCATATAGATGCACATGAGGGCATCAGGAGTAGCAGGACCCATAAGGAGACAAAGCAGAGATTACAAAAGGGCCCAGAGAGACAACCTACAGAATGAGAAGAAAACTTTACCAGCTAGACCTTGGGCAGAGGACTTATATATCTTTTTAAAAATTATTATTATTATTATTATTATTATTATTATTATTTTTGCAGAACCAGGGATTGAACTCAGACCCTTGCGCTTGCCAGGGAAGCACTTATTCCACTGATCCATCTCCCCGGCTGATTTATATATTTTAATCCATAAAAACACATAAAAAAACTCCAGGATATTAGACCTTCCCAATAAAAGACCCAGTTAAAAAATGGTTAACTTACACAAACAATTGCTTCTCAGAAGAAGAAGGTGTGTGATAGGTGCCATACTTACATGAAAATGTGTTCATCACATCTGGTCATTCAAGAAATGCAAATTAAAACAACACTGAGATTCCATCTTACTCCAGAAAGAATAGCTGTCATCAAGAAATCAAATAATAACAAATGCTGATGAGGCTTCAAGGAAAAAGGAATTTTTTACATTGTGGGTGGGAATGTAAGCTAATACAACTACTAGTATAACCATAGAAACCAATATGAAGATTTCTCAAAAATGTAAAACTAGAATTTCCATTTCACCCAGTATTAACCTTCTAGGTGGCTTCACAGAAGAGTGAGACATCAAATTATGGTAGTATGTGTGTACCTATGTGTAGTGCCGCAGAAATTGTAATACCGAAATTTTGAAAGTGGCCTATATGTCCACCAGTGAAGTATACAGAAAGGAAATGTGCTATTTATACAAAATGGAGCACAATTCTGCTGTAGAGAAAGAGAAATTTGAATCTTGTGGGAAAATGGGCTGCACCTTCAGATCTTAATGAAAAGTGAAACAAATTAGGCATACAAGCTTAATATCACATGTTTTCCTTTCATGAGCAACCCAAATTATTTAAGAAGAGCAAAATAAAGATAATAATAGGGGGCCTTGCCTGATAGCTCAGTTGTTTAAATTGCCACGTGAACAAATGCAGTCAGGGGCAAAGGGCTACAGTTTGATTCCAGCTACAGAAGGTCCACCAGACCCGCCCTTAAGGCAGGAAAAAAAAAAAAAGAGGGAGATGAACATTTTATATATAGGAAGGGACCTAAGGAGTGGAGGGACAGGGAGGAAAATAAAAAATAGTTGAGCTGTGCTGTGTACATGTCCTAGAGCCCCACAAGGAATGTGATCATTATATGCTGCAAATGTGTACCATTAAAAAATAAATGGAAAAAAGAGAGCCCAAAGCAAGGTAGGCATGGTCTCAGACTCTGGGAGGGGAATGGAGGAAAAGTGTGGCAGACAGAAACAGTGGAAAAATGTCAGAAGAGGGGGCTTCAGCCATGGAAGAAGCAAGGCATTTCAATTAGGAGGAAGATGCTGTTGACAGGTGGAGCCAGACGGGGTCCAAAGTGACCACTGAACTGGACATACAGAGATTAATGGGTTACTAGGAGAAGATCGTGTCAAATGAAGGCAGATCTAGACTTCGGAAGGCACTGTATTTACAAGGACAGATCATTGCAGTATAGAGGACGCTCTTATCTCAGAAATCTGTGAGTGTTACAGAATTGAACAGAATAATTTTTTCAGAGATAAGCAGTCTTATGCAAATGAAAGGAAATGGCCATAGGGTCAATGTAGTATCTAGCAGTGGTCAGTGTTTCCCAGGTGTTTTGGTTTTCATCTAGATGTCCCCCAAGAGCCTCATGTACTCATAGGTGGCTTTAGAAAGTGGTGCAATTATGTGGGCTGACAGCTGATTGCCCTAAGGAGTTGGGGTCTGGTCAGAAAGGTGGGTCACTGGAGGTGTGAGCTGGGAGGGGATAGCTCTCTCCCTTGACACTCTTTCAGTCTTCCTGCTTCCTGGGTGCCATGAAGTGGACAGATTTTCCTCTGCCACGGGCCTCGCCTCTGTCTTGCCACCCTGCCTTGACGTTAGCTGACTATAGACAGAAATGTGAGCCAAATCAGTCTCTCCTCCTTTGAGTGGTGGGTGTTAGACACTGTATCTCAGGGACCCAAAAGTGACTAATACATCAGGAGAGGCAGATAAGGGCCAGGGGTGGGCGTTACACTCTATTTGCTGGCTAGGACCTGGGGGCAGGCAGACAGAGCTTGGAAGCCTGAGCAGAGTCTAAAGAAGCAAAGCAGAGCTCAAGTGTGGGCTGCTGTGGATGCTGGGGGAAGGGCAGAGGCACCTTGGGGTGGTGAGGATGGAATTCAGACCAGGGAGCTGAAGGGGTGTACAGGAGTGGGTCAATGCAGTCAGCTGGTACAGGCTACTTTTCAAGTTTAGTTGTGATTGCAGTAAGGTAAAGAGGTAGAGGCTAGAGGGAGAGGTTTTTTAAACAAAGAATTCATTTTATGTACGATGAGAAGTCATGGAGTGCCTTTTTATGAAGTTAGAGAGCAAGGCTGTGGCCTGCCGTGGCGAGAGCTTGCTGTGTGTCCTTTCTACCCAGTGCAGCCACCTTTGGGTGAGTTGCTTCCTTCCTCCATCTGCAGGATGATGGGTGGTCTGGGGGAGTTCCTGGGTGGGTTGCTCAGTGTTTTGGATCGCCATACCTGCCAGAGAAGCTGAAAGACACAGATATCCCTGAGCTGCCAGCCTGGAGCACAGGATTCTCCTCTTAGTCCTGTCACCAGCTGGCTCTGCGACCCCTGGGTAGGTCATCTCCCTTCTGGGTATCAGCTTTGCTGCTGACAGGGGGCAGCTCTGCACCGATGTCCTGTGAACTGCCCTCCCTGGGGCCCAACTCTTCCTGCCACCATCCTCACAGTACGGCATGCTCTCTCCCTAGCCAAAGCCTTCCACCTTCTTCTGAGTCTTAGTGCTCTCTTCTTAAACTTCCCCTGTGAAATCCACCTCTTCCTTCCTTCCTTTTCCTCTTAGTCCAGCTTAGATCCACTTTTCCAAAACTTTCTCTCAATAAGCTTCTAGGATGGCCCCAGACTAAAGCTTCCCTGGACTCCCATGAGTTCAGCAGGGCTCTCTATGCTCTGCCACCCCTCTTTCTGTGGCAAGCCCCACTTTGCCTGTGAGCTCGTGCTTGGATGTGTGGAGCACATGTACCTGGAAACTTTTTCTTTTGCCTCCCAGACATTGGAACCAAAAGTCAAACTCCTGGTTTCCCCTGAGCACCCCTGGGGCAGGCCAAACATTCAAACACCAGTAACTTCCTTCTACCTATGGAACCAAGGCCTGCCACAAAGGCAAACCCCGTGGTCCCCTCTATTCCCTCCTCTGGCCACTTACCCACAGCTCCCTGTTCGACATTCAGGTCATCAAGAGGATCAGATTCCTCATTGAGCTTTGTGAGAATTAAAGTGAGACAGCTGGGGACAAGGAGGTATTCTCTGTCCTCTATCCAGCAAAATTCTACATTCTTGGGAGCTTCAAGTCACTTGAGACAAATGCCCACTTACCCCCCACAATAGTCAGTGTTTGATTCCTTTATGTTTGAATTCTCTATGTGACATTTTAAAAGAGGGCTGGCTTAAGAGTTCAGCAGGCTAGGCATCTGCTTAGGCAAGAGCATGAACCAGGGTTCATTCTTCTGCACCGAACGCTACGTGGGCCCTGCCTGATGGCACAAACCTTTAATCCAAGTGCTGGGGAGGCTGAAAACAGGAGGATCACAAGTCTAAGCTACATAGTGAGACCCTGTATCAAGTATATATTTTTTTTCTGGTGGCCAGATCAGCTTGCCCTGGGGGCAGGGCTGAAGTGATGTATGTTGCTGGCCACTGAACTGCCCTAAACTTGCCTAAGCAGGTGCTGAGCTTGCTGAGCTATGTCACTGGCCCCCAGATACATTTTAAAGGGGGCCTGCGCATTAGCTCAGTTGTTTAAGTGCCTGCTTAAACAAATACATTTTAAAATCACCACCACCAACAACAACACCAACACCAACAAACAAACAACAACAAAAGGATAGGAGAATATCTTGTAGGAAGACTGCAGTGAGCTTGGAATCATACTGACACTTGTCCTGGCTTCAAGCCCTGTGTTTCCCTAGTGGTGTGCAACCCCAGCAGTCCAATCATCTTCCCCAGCTTCTGTTTCCATCTGTGAAATGGGATAGCTTCCTAAGAACCCCCGCCTGTCCGCCTTAAGGGTTCAGTGCTAAAATCCAGCGAGACACCTGCGCCTGCAGGACTGCTTTGGAAACTTGGGGTCTGGTGGGATGGAGAAGTGCTCTAGCTCCCCCAAGCTGCTGCCTGCAGAGGGCCTGGAAGTTTCCAGAGGGAGGCGGCCCCAGGCTGTGTGGTGGGGGCTCTGCTTGTAGTGAGACCAGATAATAACTGTTGTGGCTAATTGGAGCAGAATGAAAGTTTTCCCCAGTGCGGCAGAATGCAGCAGCCAGGAGACAATACACCAGGGGCAGAGGGGGCAGGAAGCCTAGGGGAGGGGAGAGCCCCCGGCCTGGAGGCGGGGCTGGCTCTGTGTGAGCTGGGAACTGAGCTCCTAAGCTGGTATTTGACTTTGGCACAGTGTACTTTGGTCTCATTAACTTTTTATTTATTTATTTCATTGAGAAACAAATATCAATGAGACAGTTTCAAAACTGATTAATAGGACAGTTTCAATAATTAATACATTGTACATTGTTATCTTCATTAAGTTTTAGCCCAAAGTAGCGAGTTGTCCTTTCAAGCTGCTCTTTTATTTTCAATAAATCCTCTGGTCTTTAAAAGTTTTTTTTTTTTTTTTTTTTTTTAAATCTTGGGGTTCTTACCACACGTGCTTGTGTTCTACCTATTTTGCTCTTTCCATGGAAACCCGGGCGTCCCGGGAAGGGTGAAAGACAGAATCGTACCTAGAATGCACTGCGTATCAAACAGCGCGTGCTGGCTATTAGATAAGGCGAAGCAATGCTGAGGCCTTTGGAAACTACAACAGCCTTGCCGGAGTGGCGGCCTCATAAAGGAACAGGGAAGCCAGAATTGGGAAACCTGGGTCACAGGTTCAGCTTGGTCACGAGGAGAAAATACCACATCATTCAGTTTTCATTCCACAAGGATTATTGAAAAAATGAAAAGCAAAATAAAAGGTGTTCAAACCACCTTAATAATTACTCAGGAATTCGACTTTTTTGTACTGCTAGTGAAGGAAGCCATAGCCTTGTGCCTGCTTGGACAGTGCTCCACCGCTGACCCTCTTCCAGGGCCTGGGCCAGCTCTTCAATAGGATAATGCATACCTGTTTCAAACCCCAAATCTGTAACAGTGACATGCAAGTAATGTTAATGTTAGAAACAAAAAAGAAAGACTGTTGTTAGCATACTGATAATTAATTAGCAAGTTGATTTACAGCCTTCAAAGTTATCTCTGTATAGCGCAACTTATCTTGTTTGGACATCCCAGTCCATGCAGGAAGTCAGGATAAAGTAAATTGTGAGGAAGAGGCAACAGGAAAACATTTGTATGTGTAGATAGTACATGGATGGGTGAAATTCATGAATTAAAGAGTTTTAGGGAGAAGATGGATGTAAACTGCATACTTAAGAATCGATGGTCCTCCTGAACACCAACAATAGCTAGAAAACAGAATGGAAAGTATCCATTTATAACAGAAACAAGTGATCTCACATACTTAGAAAAAATATAATACATGGCTGACCTTTATAAAGAAAATTGCAAGCCTTAATAGTTGGGGTCAGGGAAAGAGACATAATCTCTCCCAAGATGAGCACACTTGCTATTGGAAAAATGTCTCCTGCCTGATGTTAATTTATAAACAGAGCCTTTGCCTGCAATCAATCCCAATATTGTTTTTCAGAGCATGGCAGATTTTGGAAAAACAAGCAATGATGATTTCAAAGGACATGCTAAAAAAAATCCCAAAAAGAATGAACGAAGAGGCCTAACCTGTAAAATATTAAAACATTTTACACAATAATAATTTAAAGGTAATTAAAAATGAATGAGGTTGGGAAGCCACTAGCACTGAAGAATTTTAATTTAGGACTCCTCTTTATGCTAAGATGAATTAAAGACTTAACTATGTCTTCAAAAATAGAAACATTAGCAAAAAATGAAATATCTTTACAAAGAAAGATCACTTTTGGCTTTCAGGGGATGGAAGAAACCACCAAGGACAAGGCTGATGGATGACAGCAAGAATGAAACAAAAACTCACTTTGGTTTAAAAAAATGAAGCGAAATGAGGAAATGCTGGATGGAAAAGTGTTGTTGCCCCAACTTTGATACACCAAGGGATGATAGCTGTGCCACTTAGAGCTCATTAAAATTCATAAGAGAGAAATATTACGACTCGATAGATGAGTAGGCAACACACTTAGGCAAGTTATTCATGCAAGGGAAAGCCAGTATGTTAACAAACACCTGGAAAATATGTAACGTTGCTAGCAATCAGAGAAATTAAAATTAAGCCATTTTAGCAGAGTGTTGGTGGTGCCTGCCTGTAATCCCAGCACTCTGGGAGGCCAAGGCAGGAGGGTCACAAGTTTGAGACCAGCCTGGACAATTTAGTGAGACTGTCTCAAAAAAAAAAAAAAAAAAGAGTTCAGGATGTAGTTTGATGTGAAGGCCTTGTGTTCATTCCCAGGTAGTGAAAAAAAATGTAGCCGTGACCTATTTGATATTTATTAAAGCATTAAAAATACTTCTGTCCCAATTGTACCTATACCAGCCACCGTGCCATAGTTGGAACACGGAGTGTGGCATGTCAAGTGGGGACAAAAACTTGATTACTCTCAGAAGTGATGTGAATAGAACTACTCTTTCAAAGAGCAATGTGTAAGAACAGCCTGAAAATATTTCTGTCTTTCAGCCCTGTTAGTCCAACTCTGAAAAGAAAACAGATAGCCTTTGATGATGTTCTGTTTAGCAGT
>NDGN011461582.1:0-11624 GCA_002564285.1 Tympanoctomys barrerae
GCGCTCTGGGTCTATTCAGGATCCCGCCAGGCCCTGGGTCGTCTCACTCACAGTACCTGATTTTATATAATTTAAATCTTTAAGAAATTTTACATGATATGAATTTATTTTCATTGAACAAAATTAATTCTGTTCTTAATTAGGGAGTAGTCAGAAAAGGTCACTGTCAAGGACAAAGGCTTCATTTAATTCTGTTGTTACTGCCTTGTTTTTTCTTTGCCAGTGCTACAGCTTAGGCACTGTTACCACTGGGCTGCCCAAGTGGTCTTTAAGATACAGAAGTTAGGGCCAGGGAGATAGCTCAGCAGCATTAGTGCCTACCTGACAAGTGTGAGGTCTTGCGTTCAATTCCTACTACCAAAAGAAAAAAACAAAACAGGAGTTATATTACTAGTAGATCACTTAAAGGGGATTAGTTGAAAGCAATTTTTCCCTGAGAGAGTAATAATAATGTGCTAATGAGGTTCAGCTAATTCCACAGAAGTAATTTGTACCTAAATTTTAACAGTATTATAGTTAGTAAATAGTTTACATATATGACTTCTTATGAGGAATAATTGTGTATCATACTGAGACCTTACCTGTGCTTATTTAGAGCATGCATCATTTCTGTCTGAATATTTATCTAAAGTTATTTATGAATTTTATATGTCCTATTTGATTATTTTTCTGGACATTCTTCATTTTTTTAAATTTTCCTTTCAGCATCTTGCCTTGTGCCTTGCATACATATATCTGAATGGACGCATAAGTATTTTTAATAGGGCCTTGGAAATCAGGACCCCTCTCTTTCTCTCTCCACCCTACTACTCCAGCCCAGAAGCCAAGGGCTGTCACTGTAACAGCTGAGAATTTGTACAAGGAATGGAGGCTTCTGAGAAACAGGGGCAAGGGCTGTAACAGGTGGAGCAGCCTGAGAAATAGAGGTGGAGTGAGCCTCAGCCACTTGAAAATCTATTTCTAGAACAGATTGCTTGCACTTAGAATCAGGAGCTAGTTGAGATTCTCACTGGTGCAGTTTTATACTGCCAGATTATTTACTATTTTTCTAGTGATTCTAGAAAATGTGATGGTACATCTCTAAGAGACTGATGGTACATCGCTAAGAGACTGATGGTATATCTCTAAGATGACTACAGTCTTTAAGAGACTGAAGTTATAAACAATAATCTTCATAAGACAATCTGCTGGGATATTCAGATAGAAGCTAAAGTTGATAGTATCTTTATATTTGCAATAAACGCAGAAATGGCAGCAAGAGAAAGTTTCTGTCACAACAATGAAAAGAACTATAAAATAATTATAGGACATTTAACAAGTAAACCATAGGACCTATGATATGAACCATGAAAATATACTGTGTTTCAAGAATGTAGAGCAGGGGCTGGGAAGATAGCTCGGTTGTCTAAGCACCTGACTGGCAAGTGCAAGGAAGCTGAGACGGGAGGATCACTGCGAGTCCGAGCTGTGTAGCAAGACCCTGTGCTAAAGCAATAAAATTAAAATTAAAAATTAAAAAAAAGAACGTAGAGATAAACCAAATACTTGATTGTAGAGAAGAAGTGTAAATTCAAATTCATGCAAGTATAAATTCTCCCAAATTAGCCATTTTAATTGTAATGGAAATAATTTTTTAGCATTTAGAAAAAAAGACTGATGTATGTGGAAGAATATAAAAAAATTACCAAATAAATTTTATAAAAGAGATTTGCTTTACTAGATATTAAAATTTTATCAAGAAAGCAAAAATAGGTGAATGTGGTATTGATAAAAGAATAGATAAATGCATCAGTAGAGTACAGTGAAGGAGTAGATTTGAAACCATTTGAGTTTAAAGTGAATTAAACTTTAATTCATAGTAAGAATTATGTTTTACATGGTAATGACCCTTGGTATGCATGTGTGTATTAAAAATAGAAATAAAGGTTCCATATTCACCCTCACTGTATATAATACATTAGGATATTTTCCATTCTAATTATATTTTAAAAGTGTCAAAGTCCACTAAATTGTTATAAGCAGCATGTAGTGCTGATCTGTTGCTCAAAAGACACTAGAATTTAATTACATTTAATAACTTAAGGTATATTTTGTTTTAGTACAAAAGTGGCTAATCCTGTTTCATACTGTGTATAAGATAAATCTTGTGTATTGAAGGTATAATATAAATAAGCAGACAAATCTTTGCAGACTGTTTAGGCTGCTGCATAAGTAATCTGGAAGTAAGGAAGAACTTTCTAATGTACACAAAAACCCAGATGTGTTCAGCACTATACAAATGGAATGTGTTACATGACACAGGAATCCACAAATTAGAAGACAAACCTTAAATCAAGACAAAAATGTCTGTAAAGGAGATAACAGTAAACACTAATATCTATAATATGCAAAGAATTGTTGGAGTTTTATAAAAGGCAAAACTCTCCAAACAAAAATAAACAAACAATAACAACAACAAAACCCCAGCTCAATAGGAAGAGAAGACAAGAGATAAACAATTTATAAAAAGATAAAATGAACAAAATGAAAATGGCCAAGGAGTTAAAAAGCCTCAAAATCAGCTAAATACACATCAAAATTTCAGTGAAATTTTGTATTGCCTGTCAAACTGGCATAAAGTTATACTTTGAAACTCAGGGGCAGTTCCTAAAAAAATTAAATATGGGTTATCATATGACCCAGCAGTTCGTATATCCAAGAGATAAGCCCACACTTGGTGAAAAACAAGTGTTCATTGCAGTGCTATTTTTAGTAGCCAGGAAGTGGAAACAAGCCAATGTGTATCAACTTGTGAGTAGATAGATAAGATGCAGCATACCCACAGTGGAATATTATTCAGCAATGAAAAGAAATGCAATACAGTTGCATGCTACAATGTGGATGAATTGTAAATTACTGACCAGTAAAACATCTGTTAAATAAAAGGAGCTGATCACAGAAATCCTAAATTGTATGGGTTCATTTATATGGCATATCTAAGGTAGCTGAATCCATAGAGATGGAGAGGAATCAGTGGCTGCGAGGTGTGGAATGAAGTGGGGGCAGGTACTCGGCACTAAGCTTCAGGGTTTCTATTTCAGACTGATGAAAATGGTCTGCACTTAATGGTCACTCATGTAGCTCTGGCCTTCTGAAACCATTGAATTGTGTACCTTAAAAGGCTGCATCTTTTTGTATGTTATTATATCTCAGTAAAGATTTTTAAAAATTAGGATCACCGATTTCTGGGAAAGGTACCAGGAGAAGGTACTCGTATACACAGTTGGTGGAATTATGAACTCTTCCCATTTTTCTAGAAGGCCATTTGGTAACATTCCTTCTCATTTAATATATACCAAGCTCTTCAGCCAGTGCTTCCATTCATGAGACTAATCCATTCCTGTAATAAATAGAAACAAGTATTAATATATGAGAATCTCAGAATAGTGATATTGATAGCAGCCTGACTGTGGCCTCAACAAACTGGAAATGGCGAAAGTTTCTCAGCATGGTTGATAGAGTGTATGTAGTTTCCAAAGCCACAACTCAGTTGGACAAATGTATGTTTTTCTACTTTTTTAATAATTTATTTTCTTACCAAGTAACTCTTTTTCCTTCTCCTATGTGTGCCTGATGGAAGAAAATTTAAAATAGCCACTTTTCAGTAAAGTCAAGCTACCCCAGTTTTCTTCTACTCTTTCCTAGAATGATAGACTCATAGCCTAGGAGGCAGTAGGGTATTCAAAGTGCTGTTCCACTGACCGGAACTGTACATTTAATGCCCCTGGATTGTCATCCTTCTGCTAAATGCTGGAGTGTTGTGCCTAGCACATGTGTTACAATTTAAGCTATCATTCTGTGTATGTGGTTGCGGAGCTCTGATAAAGTTAGAGGAAGAAAACAGGATAAGGGGAGAGACTGGCTCCTTGTTCTTTGTTGTTCTTTTTCTACCATTCCTCCCCTTTGATTTTCTTCCTCACTTTCCTTTTTTCTTTTCCTCTTACGTTTCCTTATGTTTCATTCCTATAAGCCAGCATATGTGAATTCTTCCCCAAAGCTGGTGATTTCTGTTGAAAAGTGAAGTAGAATATGTGATGTATTATAGGTACTGGATAAACATGGAAACCATTGATTGTCAAATTTAAACTTCTCTCAGTCTATAATGGTCACCAAAGAATTTGCTGACAGACCTGCTTATGCTATTCAGGTGCCTGTTATAGCCAATGATGTTAGTATTTATTAAACACTTCTGAGAAGATAGGCAAATTGTAGCATTCAGTATATTAATAATTTAGGCAATCCAGTGGTTTTACAACAGAATAAAAAGGTACAATTCATAGGAAGTATAAATTGTCATTTTATGTAAGGAATGTTGCTATATATGAAAGTATAACTAATCCTTTTAAAGATTTATTAAGCTTATTAGGACCTTGACTATTATAAGACTTAGAAATAGCAGAAAAATGTATACGAAGAAAGCAGTTTGGCTAACTTTGTGTGCTTATGATGATAATTTCTCGTTAAAGATTGTTTTTGTTTCAAAATCTATTTACTAGGAAGAAAGGTATAGAAATATCTCACTGAGAAAAGTATATGGAAAAGCAGGTGATTTTTTTGCATATAAGTAAACTACATTTACTTTGCAGATATTAATTTGAAAATTAAACTACTTTTAAAAAATTGCTTAAATTTTGAATTAATATTTAGAATGTTTGAATATAATAAGGTATTTTATGGGAGGTTGGTGTATTTACTTTGTAAAAAGAATCACTGACAGATGGGTCAGATATTGTTTTGTGCAGCTAACAGGCTTACTTGACTTTAATTTGCAAAGAAAAGGTTGATTAGCCCCATGTAAAGTTTTTTGGATTATAAAATGACATTTAAATAATCAGATATAAGTCTTTTAAAATGAAAAGGATGTATATAGTTAGCAATATATATTAGTCTCAAATACAGTTGTAAAATATAGATGTAAGAACTGAAAATGTAATTGTGTGTGTGTGTGTGTTTAGGTGTTTTTTTTCTTTAGTCTTGCCTCATCAGGCATGTCGTTTTATTTTTTGTTTTGCGTTAAGGACTGATTTCAGTTATCTCTGGCAGGTATTACAATACTTTAGACCAGTATTTTTGTTTTGTTTGCTTGTTTTTTGGCAGCACCAGGGATTAGAACTCAGGCCCTTGTGCTTGCTAGGCAAGCGATTATTCTATTGAGCCATCTCCCCAGCCCTAGACCAGTATTTTTAAGATACAAAAGATAAGACTGATGCACGAATATATGTGGATGACAATGATAGTAATAAAGAAGCAAAGGATTATTTAGTAAATGATGTTGATACAACTCACTGTTGGCTGGTGGAAGGATACAACCTATAGTCTTACTTTGAAGCAGATGGAAAAAAAATATATTATAGATTACACAAAAATGGCTCAATCCCTAACACCAGAAAAAGAGTATACTTTAGAATTTGCAGTTTAATAGCCAGTCTGTTAACCCACTCATAAGCCCATAGGTTGATGGATACTGCTAATGCATGAAGAACTGGTTGTCTCTTTTTTCTTTTCTTTTTTTGGAGGGGGTTCTTTTTGAGACACAGTCTCCTTGTGCAGTTCAGGCTAGCCTTGAGCTCACTTTGTAGCCCAGGATAGTCTTGAACTTGCAATGATCCTTCTGCCTCAGCTTCCTGAGTGCTGGGATTATAGCCCTGTGCCACCACCCAGCTTGATCAATTTTTTTTTTTTTTTTTTTTTTTGGCCTCTTAGTTGTGAAGATACAAAGATCACTAGACTTTTGGGAAATGTACTCATTATGAAAGACAAAGATCAGAATATAAAATTGAAAAGGTAACAGCAAGCACAACACCAGGAACAGAAAATATCACCATTGTCAATAAAAATCATAAAAATAATAAGAAGAAAAAGAACAGAAAGAATTGAGAAGATATTTATGAAACAGGATGCCATACATACAAAAAAGAAGTATTCAAAACACAAGTATAAACTCTTAGAAATTAAAACTATGAGTACAAAGAACAATTTCAATAGAAGGGTTTGAAGTCAGTGATGAGACAACATCACCAAAGGTATAATAAAAAGAAAAACAGGATATTGGAAATGAGTTGTACCATCCTAGTTCTCCATGGGTCTCCCACATTTTGTATGCCTTATGAACAGAGGTACGGACAGTTTTTGTCATAGATCATTCTTATGGTCTGTGTCTAGTCATCTCCTGAAAGCCTCATACAGTCATAGGCCAGCTTCTAGTTTGTGATTAATTTATGATCCAATGTTAGGATTATGGGTGTGAGTGTTACACCTGCCCTGGGGCAGATAATCTGCATACAAATGTAAGGAAGGGAGAGAGAGGCTTGCTATCTGCTGCAGCCCCTGCTCCTTCCCTTGCTCTTTGCTGTCTTCCACTGCCATGAACAGCTGCCCTCTTCCATGTACCGTTCTCCCTTTGAGCCAGCTGAGTATGGACTGAAACCTCCACTTTCCTTCCTTAATTTTGGGTGTTAAGTATTTTGACCCAACAATGAGAGAGAAGTGACTAAGACAATCATCTTTTCAAAGACATCTGTGTAGTGAACACCTATTGAGACAGAGATAGATAGCAGTTCTCTATTGTCAAAAGGGCAGCTTTGTTTGCTATCCGGTATAATATAATAATGCTATTTTCTAGACCAGAGGTCAGACAGGTTCATTTAGCCTTTTCTAAAAGATTTAAGGCTTCTTAATCTTGAGCCTTCATCTTGGGCCTTGTCTGTTACATGAACCAACAGTGTGTATAGCATATGCATAGGCCACCAGTACATGATGGTACTTGGATGCGGAGGGAGCTGCTGCCCACATGAGACTTGTGCTGCTGTGAGTTCTAAAGTCTGTCTCCGACCTGAGCCTTTTGCCAGTGTCCATGAAAATGTGCTCGAAGTGAGGTAGATTGCAGGCCCTTCACAGTTTTAACAATAACCAGTGAGGTCCAGCATCCGGGTAAAGGAAGAGAAAGGAAAAGAGGAAAAAGAAAATGTATTAAAGAATACAAAGGAGTAACTTTTCCAGAACTCAGTGTTTCACTGACTGCTCAAGGCAATGAATAATAAGTATATCCCATACCAAGGAAAATAAATTTGAAATTTTAGAACACTAAATTATAAAAATCTCTCAGAATGAAAAAGAAAGCCATAAAAGAGCAAGAATTGGAATGTCATCAGACTTCTTAATAGTAAAACTTTGAACAAGAAAATAATGGAGTGATATCTTTTAATTATCTGAGAAAATAATTACCAATTTAAGATTCTATTAACTACCAAATTATCCTGCAAGTATCATGATACAGGGAGAATATTCCAACTCTCAGTATTTTTTCCCACTCACCCTTTTTGAATAAGTTGCTAGAGATTCAACATTAAATGAAGATGTAAACCAAAACCTGAAAATATATTACCCAGGAATCAAGGAATTAAACATAGAAGGGAGATTGTAGTGAAATTCCCAGATTAATGGTGAGAGGAAGTCTTATAGTTACAGCTTTGTATAATTTATTTTAAAATGCAAATTAGGGCTGGGCCTTGTGACTCTTTCCTGTAATCCCAGCATTGGGGAGGCTGAGGCAGGGGGATGGTTGCAAGTTCAAGACCAGCGTGGGCTACACAGTGAGCTCAAGGCCAGCCTGAGCTGCATCTCAAAACCCTGTCTTAAAAAGAGCCCCTTCCTCCCTAAAAAAGCAAATTTGAATTTAGCAAGGGAGTGTTCTGAGTGATAATGAATTATCATATATTTCTAACCATATGAAGAGAAGTGTTAAAATAATAGATTTAGTTGTAGCCACATAGAAAAGTCAGCAGGAGAATGAAGCTAACTTGCTTCAGGAAGAAAAGCTGTTTCAAAAGAGATGTATTATTAGTTATTTTGTGGCTCAGTTCAATATTTAGTGATGCAATTGACCTCTCAACAAAGAACTTGTGATGTCAGTGTGCAGAGGAATTTTGAGTTCACTGTGCCATGAATAAAGACATGGGTGAATTCAGTAAAGACCCCCAGAGGTCTCTCTGTTCTTGGTCCTGATGGTTGTTGTTTGTTTCCATTGTGAAATTTCACTTATCTGTACTGTGCAGCCTGTTCTTGCATAAAACAAGCACATAATTAAAGCAACTTGATTAGATACTTCTTTTTCTTTGTGGGGGAGGTTTCAGATGTGTGAGAGAGTCAGTAATGGGATCCACAGTGATGAAATAATTTTTTCTTCTTCGTTAGTTTAGGTTCCTCTCCTAGGGCAAAGGCTGTAAAAAGTCACAAACTGTGTATGCTTCAAAAAGCTTTATCCATGAATGCTCCAAGAGAAATGTTACCTGTGTTTCCCCACCTATGGTTTTATCCACATTCTGAGCTTGCTCTGGCTCCTGTATTTCAATTACAGCCTTGTAACCAACCCTTCAGTATTTTGATAAAATTAGCAGATCATAAGATCTTTTTAAAGTGTCTCTTCATTGTGTACATGATAGTGGGATGTTCCCATTTATCCAGGTAAGCAGTTGAAAAGATTATTCTGGAGCCAAGTATTACAGATTTAGTGCTTGGAGAGAACTTCAGGGATTTTGCATAGTGTTTTTTTGACCTGTTCTTTAGAATTTAGAAAGAATGTTTCTAGACGGACCAGTTCATGTAGTATCCTGGTGCACCTGGTGCACCGCTGTCTTTCTTTGGGAACACTGTTGGCATTTGAGTGGCACGGTTCTCTTATTGTGCAGGACTCGCTTATGCACTGTGGGAAGTTTGTCACTGGGACACTAAGACTTGCTTTATCTTTTCTGGTCGCCTCCCCTGCCAGAGAGGGCAGTGACACCTCTGGTTGAGGACTACTGCAGATAATTATTTGCACTGTCTGCCCAAAGATCTTTTATTTGTCTAATCTTATAGCTGTGATACTTTAAAATACATATAGCTGACATTGTTCACATTTTTATATTCTCATATGTTGTCTTTTAGCTCCTGTCATTATATGGCAGGAATCAGGGCAATTTTTTAGGTTCTGTCTTAATGATTGCTCATGTTTTTACTGCTATGGCTATTTTGGCATTTTAATGCTTTTCTATTCAAGTAATGCTCACTCCATTATAGCTCCACTTTACTAAGGTGAACTGCAATGTCTATCAAGTAGAAACTCTTGGACACCTTCTTTGAAAAACTATGCCTATTGAATTGTCAGTATCTGGAAGCTCATCGAAAGGGTACCAAATCCATATCACTTTCTGCCTAGAGTCTGACTTAGATTGCTTTAAAATCTTGTAGAATTTTCCTTTAACCATAGCAACTTTAAAACTGAAGTGTAGTGAAAAGTAATATGCTGCTCATTTATTTTCATTAAAGTTATAAGACAAGTAATGAAAATTAAACTATTCGAAGACCATGTGCTATTCTTTTAATATCAACTTTGATGTGTTTTTAAATTAATATAAGTTAACCTCAGCTTTCATATTATAATTTATGGCAGTCGCTTGCAAAAATGTCATTTCTCAAGGAATAAATGAAAGCTATTTGAAAATAGCAATCAAAATTTCAATAATGGTATTTCATCAATTTTATTAAGTTTGAAAAATGTTTGATCATGTATAAATTTATCATCATATCAGTTTCTGACATACTACATTTTATATTAAAAATGAAAAACGGGAACCACACTCCTTATATATTTTCCAAACAAAAACAGATTCTTGTTTTCTCCAAATTTGTAAAGATTTTTAAAAGGAGAATAGTCGATAGTGATGAGTAGGCATTGAAATGCACATTCCTCCTTTCTCTGCCTCCTTCCCCAGCCCTCCTTGGCCTTTTTTTTTTTGGACTTGAACTCAGATCCTTGCACTTGCCAGGGAAGTGCTTATTCTACTGAACGATTTCCCTAGCCCCACCTCCTTGGCCTTTTACAATGTTAATGTGCAACTGATTTGTAATTCCTCTGTATTGTACCCCTTTTACATCTCTAAATGCCCCCGTGTCCTTGCATTTCTGTTGTGCTATTGTGCAAAGCATGCCTCATGGTTCTTCATCACCATCACCACCACCATTGGACAGTAGCCGGCACCACTGCAGAAGCTAACATTCCCAGTTTATACATGAGTAAACAGATTCAGACTCAGTTAAGTAATTTGCCTCATTTTCCTTTTTTATTTTTTATGTTTTTTGACACTCTGCTATGTAGTTCAAGCTGACCCTATACTCCCTATGTAGCCCAAGCTGGCTCAGTCTTGCTGCAGTCTTCCTGCCTCAGCCCAGTGCTGGGATTCCAGCTGCATGCTCCCACATCTGGCTTCAGATTTTCCTCTTGTAAATGGCAAAGCCAAAATTGGAATCTAGGTCTCTTTTACTCTACCATGACTGTCCATAGCTACTATGCTACACCTCTTCCTTATGAACATTAAAAATTTATTTAAAAGGAACTTTGCCCTGAGAAAATTTGATGAATGACTTATCAACAGGTATAATGCTTGTATTATTTCATTGAAACCGTATTTCAGAAGAGCTAAATATTAACAGATTTAGTTCAGTATTCTTCCACAGGTGAGTATTCACGTATTTGATAACTGGCCTGAAAAGATTGACTTCTTCATTGGTTCCCGATTTTTTTCTCAATCGTTGGCTACACTTGGCTCCTTAGTTTAAGGTTGAGACCATAGAGGTCTGAAGGAATATGAATAAAGTGATAAGGAGGAGTACTAAGGAATCACGTTGCCTATTTGAAATTTTGCTTGGAATATCTAAACTTTGAGAAAAACTAGTGTCAGAGAACCTTAAAGATCATTAACTTATCTGAGTGGACTTTAAACACTTGAAAATTAGCTACACATACTAAAACAATCAGTAATTAAAAAACTAGACAAAGTTAGACCTTTCTTTTACAATTCAGAGTAATTTAGAGTCTAGCCTCTTATCACATTTAGAAGGCAATGATCCCTTATGAATATTAGATATTTGACCCTTTGTGTTGCTTTCAATATTAGGATACATGGCTGTACAGTAATTAACTTTTCTCTTTGTATTGTAGCATCTTAGTTACCAAGATATCTGTATTATCTTTGAGAATGCCTTTGGTAGTGCTTCTTCACAAATGTTAATTTTTTCTTTCTTTTAAAATATTCTTATAGTCAAGACATTGAGATGTTTTAAAGGTTTTTATTTTATTAATAGCTATCATACCATGATAGAATGTAATGGTAATTCTGAATTGAGCTTTTATCTTTTAAAATTCATTGTAACTTTATAAATATGTCAAACAAGAATAAATTTCTTTCTATATTTAATTATACCAAACAGTGCTTCTCATGGGAAGATGTTAACTTACAGTGCAATAATTAGATATGTTAAAACCTTAGTTAAAAATGAAAAGAAAAATATATTGTTACTTTTATGAGTTGGGTTTGTTATATGCCCATCTTCATGAACTTGACATCAGACAAACCCAGGTATTCACCAAAAGTCATACCAGGAAAAAAGAAAAGCAGGTGGGAATGTAGACTGCTGCAACTTGTACTGTAACATCATGTAACTTGATAGTGTCCCAATTTCTGATCAAGGAGATTATGGGGCCAAAGAGGAGAGTGATTGATGATGTGATGGAAATCAGTGTGGAGACTCCTTAGAAAACTTGGACT
>NDGN011461607.1:0-11517 GCA_002564285.1 Tympanoctomys barrerae
AACAAGTATACCATATCTCTGGGAGGTCTTTTTTGAATGAGATCCCTGGCAGAATGAGGACTGATTTAATGGTACGTGGTAATCAGCAGAAGTATGAGTGTGACAGAAGTGTAGCAAATCTCTGTGACATAACATCAGTGTCATCTATTCACATTCTGAAAAAACTAACAGAACAAAGTTTGCTATCAAGATTCTCATGCATTGCTTGTGATGTTAATTGCCTAATTCTTGGTATTTTGGAACATTTAAGTTGATTAAAAGGATAAAGAAAAACAAATGTTTGAAATAAAAGGTCCATTAAGCAAGAAAATGAAAACCATAAAAGACTGTGAAGGATATTAAACTATTTAACTTTCATTGAACTTGTAAATTTTTTTTGAAGTCAGCACTGAACCGAATAAGATATAATTAAAAAATAACAGGTTTATAATTACAAGTTTGTCTATTGGAATTGTTGGCTAACTATACTACATTAAAAGTCATTTAACTGTCCTTATGCATTTTTATCCCATAAATACAATTTATTACCATTTATCCACCTATAAATGGCAGAAGTTGGCATAACAGATGGATCAATGTGTAATGCAAGGTTATAATGTGTTGGTAATATGCTAAGGACTAAATCAATAAAAATTATCACATTAACAGCTTCCATACAATAAAATTTTAAAAAGAATGCTACACAATGAAAATGCTGCACAATGTTGCTGAAAATATATTTTAAGATTAAGAAAATGGAAAGTGATCCCATATTTATGGATTGACAGACTTAATGACACTAAAATATCAAAGCTACCCAAAGCATGGACAGATTCAAATAAAATCAGCAGCAACATTCCTATGAAGGGGAGGATGGAACAGTGTTTTGTTCGTTTAGTTGGGTTTTTTTTTCTTATAGGGACAAAATCCTGCATTTTAAGTCTTACTGAATCTCAGTGCATCTGATAGAGCCAGAACAACCCATAAACAGAATCGCAATGCTGGTTTGGTTTCAGCACTCACTACAAAGACATGGTAATTGAAACACTTGCAGCAGGCATGGAGATAGGCATAAAGAACAATGGAATCCTTTGCATTTACAATCAAAAGATTTCTGGCAATAATGTCTGGAACATTCGATGAGAAAAAGATAGTCTGCAGCAAATTGCACAGAAGCATTAATAATGAAATTGGATTTTGATCAAATATCACATACTACAATTAAGTAAAAATGGATCAAAGATCTGAAGTTAAGTGGTAACACTATAAACTCTTAGAAGAAAGAACAGGGCAAAAATTTCAAACCATCAGATTTGTCGATGATTTCATGGACATGGTATCAAAGGCACAAGCAGGGGGGGAAAACAAATTTTGCGCATGAAATTTCTACACTTTTGTAGATCAAAGAAACATTTCAACAGAGTATAATGGCAACGCACAGATTGTGAGAAACTATTTTCTAATTATATATCTGATAGGAGTTAACATCTAGTTTATATAGACCATTCATAAAACCCAAAAACAAACTATCTGATTCAAAATTGAGGAAAAGACTTGAATAGACATTTCCCTTGAAATATACAAATGGCCAATGAGGAAATGAAGAGATTTTCTGAATCATTAATCATCAGAAAAATGCAAATTGAATCAAAACCACAATGAAACACCAATTTGTAACAATCAGAATGGTCACTACATTTACAAAATACAACTTTAGAAACTAACAAGTATTAGCAAGAATATGAATAGATTAGAACCTTTGGACTCTGTTGGTGACAATGTACATGGGGGAACCACTGTGTAAAATGAAATCATAATTCCTTAGAAAACTAAGCATAGAATGATATAGCTCAGCATCTCTGCTTTTGAGCATATACTTCCCACAGTGCTGAAAGCAAAGACTCACACATACACTAGTGCGCTCCTGCTCAGAACAACCTCACTCAAAATTGCCAAAAAGTAGAAGCTACTCAAGTGTTTCCAAACAGCAGGAGCCATGTGACAGGAATAGTTTTCAATATATGAGAAATGCACATATGCAGTTTCTCTGAGCCAACTGCTCTTGAACTCATATTCATAGGGAAGCCCAAGCATCATTATGTCACACACACCAATAACTGGGGACCTTCAGAAGAACAAGTGCAAGACAGCACTTGTCTGTATACTGTATTTTTATTTAAGGATCACAAAACATATAAACACCCAAGACTCTTAAACTTGAAGCAAAGACAGAATAACCAATTTGCTATTTTATACTATCAGCAAAAGAGAAAACCACATTTCATTCCCAGGGTTGTAGTACTGGGACTTATCAACCTGTTAATCCTCAAAGGTTCTAGTGCTCTTACTACTGAGTAGTCAAAATGGTGTGCCTGGGCCTTGCACTTCCGTTGTCTGAAATGTAGTGCTTGCTTTTGGCACTTCCTAGAGAAACATTTTTGTTATTGTGCAACTTAAAGTGACAGGAGAATGTTGCTGCCAGTTTTAGTTATTTCTTCTAGGCTATCTCTTGTGAATGTTTTCTAAAAATACATGCACTGTAAAACAAATGACAAAATAGCCTATTTCCAATAGGAATGTTACTAGTTCAATACATTATTAGTGCCTTAAAATCAAATCAATCTTTGTTTTTGATTCCTGGTAGAATGACCACTTTGAATTATTGAGGGCAGATTGTTAAAGATCAGAATAATATAGAATAATACAGGGGTGGCCAAATAGCTGAACATATTAAAGTGCCTGCAAGCAGGTGCAGAGGCGGAGGGTTCCATTCCTAGGCCTGCTGAGCCGGCCCCGCCTCCCAGGGCACGCTGAATCAGCCATTGAGACTGGGCATGGTGGCAAGTGCCTGTAATCCCAGTTCTTGGGAGGCTGTCAACAGGCAGATCTAGTAGTGAGACCCTGAGCACCCTGTAGACCCTTTCCTAAAATACAAAAAAATAAAAAAATAAAAAACTATGATGAACTTTTGTCACTCAGCAGTATATTTTAGGTTTATTATTCTTATTGAAAAGTTATTCTGAGACCCTGCTTTGCTTTTAATAAAAGTTTATGTCCCCTTTTCATAATGTTCTTTATATTTGGAGGCAGTTTAAGTTTTTACAGAAATAGAAGGAAAAAGTATAGTTTCCTTGTGTCTTTCTCCCCCTTCCTCGGATTCCCTTATCATTAACCTCTGCTATTATTGTTACATCTGTTAAATATTTGACATTGATACATTAACTCTTACTAAAGCCCATAGGGTTCATTCTAGATGCATTCTGTAGATTTAGACAAATGTACAATAACATGTAGTCCTATTAAATTCACTGCCTTAATATTACCTTCCTTATACCTATTTATCCCTGTAAAGTTTCTTCCTCAGGCCCGAAAGAAAAGTAGATGAAAGTAAAGAAATCCTTTATTATCCAGCGAGGGAGGGCTGCCAAAGTGAAGCAGGACAACCTGGGGGAGGAGGCAGAGATTGGAGCTTTGATCGGATTGGACCAGAGGAAGGGTTTACATTGGTGGTAGAGTGTCATAACAGGCCCTGATTGGGGAAAACCTGATTGGGGAGACCTGATTGGGGGAGGGATCCTCAAAGGAGGACGTTAACGGTTAACCCAGGAAAAGAAGATGGAAGTTATTCTAGGAGCAGCTCCTCCTGGTTGGTTTCGGGATCCCCACGCCATGCTAACTCGCAGCCACGGTGACCCTGGGACTGCTGCCTGCATGCAGAGCCATCAGTCCTGCCCATCGAAATCCCTGCAGCGGTACCCTTGACTTTGCCTGGTCCGGAATATCACATAGCTGGAATCAGACAGTTTGCAGCCTTTCCAGATTTGCTTCTCTAACTCAGCCATATGCATACATTCTTCCCCATGCCTTTCATGGGACAGCACGCCATGTCTTTTCACTGTTGAATGAAGGACATCTTAGTTGTTCCCAGGTTTTAGGAACTATGAATAGAGTTGCTATAAGTATTTCTCTGTTTGGATGTAGATAAAAGTTTTTACCTCATTTGGATAAATGTGAAGGAATTTAATTACTAGGTCTTAGATTAAGAACGTACATAGTTTATTTTTAAGAAGTGCAAAACCATCTTGCAGAGCAGCTGTACCACCTGGCATTTCCCCCAGGACGGATGAACGTCAGTGCTGCTGTGTCCTCCTAAGCGCTGGGTGCTCCTGGGGTGCTGGGAAACCTTTGGGATTTGGCCATTCTACTGTGTCTCTGCAGGTTCCATTGTTGCCTTACTATGCTTCACTCTAACCACGTATGTGGAGTACCTTTCATGTTTATTGGCCATCACTATATGCCCTGTGATGACGTATCTGTTTCAGCACTTTGCTTATTGTTGTTTTTATAGAGTCTGCTATCTATTTCAGATACTAGTTTTTGATGATAGATATGATGGATTTCTTTCAAATGTTTTTTCTTGATCTTTGATTTCATCTGGCTTAAATATCTTCAATTTATTTTTATCTTTCTATGACCTTCGAAACTTAGAATAAATCCTTCCCATAGAGTTTATTCACAAAGTGCTTGAAGATTCTCCTGTAAAGTGATTTCCCACTGTAATGTGGGTTTGCATGAAAAAAAAAAAACCGACTGGTTGGTGAACACACATTTTTGCCCCAAATGAGGCTACGTGCTGATAGATTTTTACTTTCTCTCCAAAAATAAAATCTATGTGATGGACCAGAAGGAAGCTTAAGCCCTCCACCCCCCCGCCCCCCCCCAAAAAAAAACTAGCAGTAAGTTGTCAAAAATACTCCTCATTTCCCAAACAGGTACTTCCATATCAGTTCAGAAAACTCAACTTTTGCTAACTAGACACCAGTTCCCAGGGAAGACAGATTGAAGCCATCACCTTACTAATGCACTGGCCCATGGCCACGTCCCTGATTTCTGCCCTCCTCCTACCTAATCCTGCCTACTGCTTTCAGACTCATTTACATTTAGACAGTGAAAACAATGTTGGCATCTTATTTCCATTGTTCAAGATAAACATTTTTTAAAAAGGTGTTTCTCTTGCTAAATCAACTGCAGTGAGGAACTATGGAAAACTGGCTCATTCCAACAGAACTTTAAATATACTCATCCTTAGCACTTCCAACAAATCATTAAGAATCTCTGGGGCTGCCCTAGAATTGGGGTGATGACATTTAATATCTGGGCCTTGGGCTGAAAGCTCTTTGAATGAACAACAGAAATATGTACAATAATATCAGCAGTGAGGGATGGCGAGATAGCTCAGTGGTCTAAGCACCTGCCTGGCAAGCTAAAGGACCCGGATTCGACCCTGGTAGTACATGTGTGCCAGCCCCAGAAGCGTAGGCACACTGTTCTGGCCACCAAAACCAGAACTGGTGGCACATACCTGTAAGCCCCATGCTGGGGAGGCTGAGACAGGAGGATCACTACAAGTCTGAGCTGTGTAGCAAGACTCTGTACCAAATAAATAAATAAATAAACAAATAAATAAATAAATAAATAATATCATCAATGGGATCCCAGGTTTGAATTGCAATTTGTGCTAGACTTGAATTCTGGAAATTGCCTATGAAAAATACTTTCATTTTAGATAATATTTTTATTTTTATTTCCTTTTCTAAGTAGCTGTGATACAGAGTTAAGTAGTGGCTACTGCTTAGACAACATGTGCTAAGACAGATTTTCAGTCCCTACAAGAAAAAGAAAAGAAATGTGTTCTTTATGGTGGCACTGACTTAAAATATCTATTAAATCTTTCTATGCAGTCAATTTACAACAACAACAAGGCTGTTTTAAGCCCTCAATGAAGTCCAACAAAATGAGTTCAGACAGTAAAAAGAAAAAATTGAGTGAATCATCTCACCTGTTACTTATGCAAGTTACAAGTTTCAAGATTCAGCTTTGTGAAATTCAGATTTCTTCACAAGAGAACCTGGGTTCAGTATTCATGAATACAGATAGTTGCCACGGAAGGGTTGGCTAGCTAGCTTCAGGTAGAGTATAAAATGTATATTGGAAGTTATCCACTGCTAAGGAAATAGAGTTTTATTTATCAACACACAAGACACTGTCTTCCACAAGCCTGCTGTCGTGCTGATATATCATAGCAACTTGAGAACTGAGAAGTTTAGAAGCTTAACTATGCGAACCAGCAGGGACCCAAGGCCCTCACTTTGTGGACATCCTGAAGGCCCTCACTTTGTGGACATCCTGAACAGTGCAAGAGTGGGGCACCGAGGTGGTGGGGGTGTGTAGCGAGGTACACTACCACGGAGGCGGAGGGGCTTGCTCCACCCCTTTTGCTGTCTTCTGCCACCTTGAACTGTGGCTTTGTGTCATGCCCTCCTGCTTTGGAGCCAGCTGATTACTGACTAAAACTGCCATGAACTAAATTAAATTAACCTTTCTTTCTTAATTTGGGTGTCAGGTGTTTTGTCTCAGTAAGGAGAGAAAAGCAACTTTCACTGCCTATCAGTGAAAGCGCCACATTCTATCCTGCCACTGCAAAAGCACCTAGTGTTTACATTCAGCTTGTACTAGGCAGCAAGATATTTCAGGAGTCTTTTTGACAAGGACAATCTGGCTTCCTATCAATAAATTCAAGCTTGTTTTTCTAAAGAAACACTAAAGTCAAGAAAGGCACATGTTCCTTCACCAGACCTGGCCTCTCATAGCACGCCTGGCCTTTCACTTGCACAGTTTAGCTGGGCAAAGGGGAACCTTCTGGGCACTTAGCAGAGGGCAAGCCAAGGTCAGAGTTATCAGCCAGATGAAGCCTCAGGATTAAGTCAGCAGAGTAACAGAAGGATAGAGTAAGAGTATGTTCTGGGATGTATTAAATACTGAAGAAATGAAACTTTACCTACTAATTCAGTTGCTTCAAATGTTTCATCTTGTTGTGTTTCATTCATTTAATTCAATATTGTAGCAAAAACAAAACATTTTAAATCTTTAACATACAACCTTCACCTGAGATCCTGCTTAGGAATTTAAGAGATAAACAATTATTCAGAAGATAGATCCACTTACTTTAGGACTTTTATATAAATGTAATATAAGAGATGCTTAATAGAAGAGATAATGATAAAAAATGCTCTATAGATTTTTAAATAGATTTTAAATCTATATCTATTTTTTAAATAGACATAGATTTTTCCAATTCTGTTTACCTAAAAGCATTGTGATCCTCCTGGGCACACAGCATATTCACAGCAGTGTCTACAGTGTTGTAGACATGCTCAGTCCCCAGTAAGTACTTTGTGATTCGATAAATGTACAGAAGAGCACAGAATACTGAGGATCCCAACGTGCTTGGTGTGAATGTAGGTTCATGTGTCGTCAAGTTACGTGCATATTCATATCTTTTGAACAAAGGTGTCAGAATTTTTTGTAACAGTTTCTGAAAAGACAAATTCTGAGAACAGATGATTGAAACATTCAGAAAGTCTCCAAAACAGGACCAATTTTTTTTTACTGCATTTATATCTGTATGTGTTATTCACCCCTGTAGTACCTACATTTACTACTCAGCTGCTTATAATTATTGGATGTTTCACAAAATTTCTCACATCCATGCCATGAGCAGCTTTCCAAAGGACAGTCTGACCTTCATTACAGGGAAGTTTATGAGCCAGTTGTTTGTCAATACTTGGATACTTGTACTACCTCTTAACCCTGACCCTTCAGAAAAAAAAAATGAAAGAAACAATAACATTCTAAATAGAATCAATCCTCTTTAAAAATGAATACACTGGTACTTCAAAGACATGTTTTTCATTATTGAAATGAAGTTTTTATTCACTGCACTCAGTCTGAATAGCTGATTCTACAAAAGAATGTCTCAATTAAATATCTGAACAACAAGAATACTCTAGTGAGAGGATTTATTCAAGTTAGTCATTTGCAACACTCATAGATTCAAGTCACACATTTACGGCTGCTATATAACAGACACAGAGAACAAGTGGTTTTTGCTTCTTTGCTGCAAATAATGGTTAGTAATGACACAGATAATGAGATTTCCTGATTTAAACTCCATAACTTCCCATGTGTCTATTTACGTGAGATTAATTTCATACACCTTTGCTCATGCCAACTGTCATCTGTAGCTCTCCTAAAAACTCAAAATGAAAACATATATGGCAATTTGTTAGAGAAGAACATGCCTTTTTCTTAGAGTTTCTTACACTTTTGAGCATAGAACTGTAAATGCAGAACTTCTTCAACTCCAGCATGACATTTTAATTGCATGTACAGGAGTATTAGTGGAGAGGGGGTGGAAATTATGATATCCTACACATTTGTCTCTTCCCTCTTTGCACAAAGTCTGCCCTACCTTATTTGTAAAGAAAGTGTCAATCAAAAATTTCATTCAATAGAAGGATGTCCAAAATGGATAGCACTCACCAAATTCTTTTTTGCTTATCTGTATTTCATGGTTTTTCCTACAAGCTCTCACATATTTTATGTGACAGACATATAAAGATTTTAGCTACAAAAGATATTTCAATTGTGCAGTAATTAATTACTGTTTGAGACAAAACTACTATGTATCTGTTTTATGTCCATCGAGTCAAAACTATAGTGAACCTAACATCATCTATCACAAAAACACATAAACAAGTTCTTCCGTAAGAAGATAAATCTTGTTGTAATAGTGTTTGAGGCAGGATATCATGCTCACTGGAGTAAAATCCAGGTAGATGAAAAATGAATCATTTTGCAGAGTTAGAGGATGGAGTTTTGCATAGGGATTAGTGAAAGGATGCTCATTTCAACTGGATGCATATTTCAGGCCGATCAGTGTCATAAAAGATGGCCTTGCAAAGGGTCTGAAATCAACACAAATGTCTTTATGTGCAGGTACATCTTGGGCAGTTTCCCGGACCCTCGGGTCTTCTACATTTTGTTCTCAGCTAAAAGCTCATTGGTACCAAAAATCTCACCATAGCCACTCTGAAAAGTTTCACATTGTCCCTGACTTTTCAAGATGGCCTTAAAGAGCTACAGGCTCCTATCATACTATCTGAACCCCCAGCAGACCACAGTATTGGGCATGAAATGCCATAGAGCTTGGAGTCATACCAACCTGAGTCAGGAGTAGAGATTTACTGTCTACCATGAGGACAGACACAGTCCAACCACTTAGATATCTGGGTCCCAGCTTTCTCAACTTATAAATATGGCTAATTATACCTGCCTTTGTGAGGAGTAATGGAATCAATATATTTTTGAAGTACAATTGCATTCAATGTATTTGTTTCCTTTGCCCTTTTGCTGAGCCTTCTCTCCACACATCAACTAGCAGTCCTGTCTGCTCATCTTTCATCTTTACAAAATATATATAGCTGTCCTTAGGTAGCTGCAATAGATTAGTTCTAGGACCTCCTGCAGATACTAAAAGCACGCATTCTCAGCACCTGACATAAAATGCGCAATGTTTATGTGCAAAATAAAATGTGCATATAGCCTATATTCAGGGCCAATAAAAATTTAATCATCTCTAGGATTTTTTGTAGTATATAATATAAGGTAAATGTTATATAAATAGTTATTATACTGTATTGTCTAGATGACAAGAAAAATTCGTGCATGTTCAAAAGGATCTACAGATCTACAGATACAGAGCCCATGGGTTGTAGAGGATGACTTTTTAAATAAGATTTACCTTGAAGTTAAGATATAAAATAGCACAAAACAGTATGAAAGTTGCATCTTCTACATTTTCCATTTTTATTTTTTCTCTTTGTTCTCTGGTTTCTTGTGCTTTGAAAACAAGTCATCAAAGCATGTAAGCAGTGCTTCTTCAGAGGGTGAGACTTCAGGTATTCTCAGTGGTGAGGGAAGTTTGAGGGAAGAGAGAGCCTCCTCGTGGGCCAGAAGTTGTTCTATGTTTTGTTCCTGACTCGTCTGGTTGTGAGGTGGCCCAGCAATAACCTTGAGTTGAACCAGTTCCAATCTTTAGTGTGAGCTTACATTGATCAAAACCCACCGTCCTCTACTACAGCCTCTGTGAGCTCCACAGTAGAACAGTCAGTTCCCTGTTTCACAGTGACTCTCATAGAAACTGCTAGCTCCACATCAAAAGAAAGTACACTCTTTGTCTGCGCAGATCTGATTCAAGGGCCCCAATGGTGGGCAGTAAAGTTACTTCTCTGCATATGCAGACTCTGATCATATACGTTCAGCAATGACAACACCGCTTTTACTTTCTGTGACCTTTGGGGTCTTATGCACTAATCAACTTACAAACTAACGAATAACTTTAAGATATTAAAAAGGAGCCAGATGTAGTGGCATGCACCAGTAATCCCAGCACACTGGTAGGCACTGTTAGAAGGATCACAAGTTTGAACTAGCCCAGGCAATTTATTGATTGATGATGACGTATGTCAAAAAAATTGTTAAAGGAGGCTGAGAATGTAGCTCTGCGGGAGGGTCCTGGGTGCGACCTGTAATGGTGCTAAAAAAGTCCATAGAAAGACTCATGTACCGAGGCCCCTCTCGTCACATGGAAACATTGATGTTATGAAACTGCTTTTTGAACGTTTTCTAAAAAAACATTAAATTTTACAAAATGAACCATTTCTCCAGTGTTAGAAATAATATCTTCAACTTTTTACCAGGCTTTAAATATAAATTTAGTTCACCTGTTTCTTAATTTCCTTCCTATCCAAATCATGTCTCCAAGATCCTTCACTAAGGTTCAATATTTTAAAATTTCCATTGTACGTTTATTTATACGTTAATGAATTCAATCCTGTCTTCAAATCAATGAAGAATTAAAACCCAATATTTTTCCAATTTAAAGTTCACCTCAAGTCTTTCTTTCAGGTTAACAGGTAATTGTCTCCATTCTCAAGCACTGTATAAGACTCAGTATAAAGAAGCTATAATCTGAAAATCTGAATTATAGCATATTTTACTTTAGGAAAACAATAAACAAGATTCTGCTAGGTCACTAAGTTGACATTAACCATTCTGTATTAGGAAATACCACTTTTAGAATTTGCTTCATATATAACAATAACATAAATATTATTTTAACATACATATATAGTACATGTGGCATATTATACATAACATACTGTTATACATATATGTATATATGTATATGTGTGTGTACATGTATATGTACATAAGTATATTGCACATGTGTATATATACATGTATATATAGATAGATAGATAGATATGTAGATAATGTATATATGTATAGATATGTATATGATCATGTTACATATTAATACATATATCTCCAAGAAGAACTATGGAAAATAGATCATTTTAGGAATACTCTGCCTCTTCAATTTAGGGTATGAAGTCTATAAATTCCATGAAAATTTTAAAGAACTACGGTGCACCACAGTTTAATTGTATGTGATCTCAGCCATATTTGATACATTAAAAGAAAAGTTCATCTCATAGAAGTTCAGAGTAACATGATGATAACAAGCAGCTGGGGAGGGGAAGGTGGAAGGTGAGGCAAGGAGGGTTTTTGAGAAGGTGAAGGAATCCATGGGTGCTAAGTTACAGTTAGTTTTTCAGTTGATTAAAAACCTAA
>NDGN011461609.1:0-10207 GCA_002564285.1 Tympanoctomys barrerae
ATATATATATATATATATATATATCCTAACTACTTTGTATATACAGATACAAAATGGTCCTTCATTTATTTCCCCTTTTCTTGTTTAGTTTTGTCAGAGTTTTGTCATTGCCATTTAAATATTGTAGGTGAATAGATTCAGTGAAACAATCCAGTATATTCCAGTAGTCTATAATTCCTGATGTTAGTAATGCTTATACATAGGGCGAAGGTCACAATAAGTGCTGGATATTCTTTGGTCTCAAAATAAAGTCTGTAACAGAGTTTATCGTTCCTTCCTTCTTGATAGAATTGAGTGGAGCATTAAAGCTATGCTTGGTGTGAAAAGACAGCAGTGCCTAAGTGCCTTGAATTTTTACAAAACAATGACCCAACCTAATATAGTGATCGTGCTAAAGGGGCAAAGTCTTTATGTGACTTCTGGATTTCTTTTGTGACAGCCAGGCATGAGCAATGGTAGAAACCCACAGCTTTTGCCATTTCAGACCCAAAATAACCCTACAGACAAAGAAATTGCTTATTGTAATAAATTTTTATTTTAAGGGCTGTCCTAGATGATATTTTTAGATTATTATTACTGTTGGTCCTATTATCACTATTTATTTTCGTAAGCATCAGAATAAAAAAAAGTCCATATTCTGAAAAGAAGGCTATACATAAAATTCTGATACATATTTGTAGCCTAGAATCAATAAATCTAAATGCTGAGGCCTCTGAGGACAGTCAATAAATTGTCAACACATTAAGCATTCATGAGAACTACAGCTCAGAGATGATGGAAATGATCGAAACAACTGAAAAAACAAAAAACTGAAAGCAAAGAGAACACCCATAGTAAGTTTGAGTATTTCCAGAACTTAAATTTAGCAAGTGACCTTTATTTAACTCAGAATTGTCCCACATGTGTTGAAATTTTGAGAAAGTTAATGTCAGATCCATGAAGATAATAAAAATATAAAATTTGCAAACATTAAAATGCAGCAAAATAGTTCGTCCATCTTTATTCTTATGAAATGTAAGCATAAATAGTTCAAGCAAAATTTCAGGATCGCTTCTCTCTCTCTCTCTCTCTTTCTCTCCCTCCCTCCCTCCTTCCCTCTATCTATCTATCTATCTATCTATCTATCTATCTATCTATCTATCTATCTACTAATTTTGTCCATGTGATCTATCACATTTGCTTTTTTTCACTTATGATTATAATAGAAGAGTTCAGTATTCTCCTAGATGTCATAAGACATTTTTGCACCTGGGGAAGAATTGGTCTTCTCTCAGTCTCTCCTCATCAACATTCTTTGGGTAATGACCCTTATCTATCCACATTCATGCATCCTTTTGGTTTTGCAAGACTATAAGTTAAATAGAGTGTATCAGTTTAGGACAATTACACAATTTCCATAACCTTCCAATTTCCTATTCACCACCCCACACTGCACATGATTAATAGTCTCTCTCTGCCTCATTGTCTCCTTCTCTACCACAAACATCTCAGTCTTTGTCTTTGCTTTATAAGGCAAATTATTAAAAGTAGCCTCATATATAAATACAATGTGCATTTTTATCTAATGCAAACTCTATAAATTCAGATCAAGTTAAATTTTCACTAAAGGACCTCATGTCCCCTGACAGCTCTCGCCTTCTACCTCCAGGATTCTTAAGGAAATTGATAGAAGAGAAATGTTTGCCATCAGCAGCCTTTTCGCCCTCTGGCTACAGACTGTCTTTGGATAAAGTTATCTATCACAAAGTATGTCACCTTTAGCCAAGTGTTAACCTGGTTTCTCTAGCACACAGATTTCTGTCAATTTGATGGAGGATTGAAGTTGAAATCCATCTGTCACAGAATTGCTTTAGAAAGTGTGCATTCTCTGAAGTATATCTTATTGATGATGTTTCCCTAAAATCAACACTTAATGCACTATCCTTAGAATCACATATGAATCATTGCAGATGTGGAGAGAAGTAGCATACACACATTCTCCCTGAAAATTTCATATATTCACTCACACTGAATTCCATTTATACATCATTTTCTGAGAAAGAGTGTGCAGTAGTTTGTTGCAATTTACACTTAAATATACTTCCATATATAGGGTCAAATTGATTCTCATTTATCTTCAATTCAAGTATACATCAGACTCACATATCTCCAATGTGAAAATCATACATATTAAAAAATATGAAAGTATGGATCATACTATGCTAACTTTTGTTTCCAAAGATAAAATAGTGATCTTACTATGTTTCACATGAATTTCGTGAACAGTTTTTGAAATAATCTAAGAGTTGGTTCAAGTTTAATTTGGAAGACATGACCATGAAGTCACTCAGCTTCTTGGGGCTCACTGTAGCATCGTTTCTCTTGATTATGGAAACTGGACCATGCCTCTACTTACCTCTTCTAACAGATGTGTTTGTGTTTTAGTACAAGGTCTACAGGGTCTCACTACACAGGTCAGACTTGTAGCGATCCTTCTGTTTTCAGCCTTCCAAGCCCTGGGATTACAGGTGCACGCCACCGCACCCAGCCTCAGTCCCTGTCTCAGCACGCCCCAGGGGCAGGGCCGGCACAGCATGCTAAGGATTGAACCCCAGTCCCTGTGCCTACCTAAGCAGGCACATTATTCTGCTGAGCTATCTGGCCAGCTCTCAGGTGCGTTTATATTAATGCTTACATATTGTGAGAGTGGTGACATTTCGATGCTCTGAAACTTCAATTGTAACTGTATTTTCTAAAAGGTAAAGAGACCCTCTCAGGTAGTTTAAGAACATTCCTCACACATCTTTTCTTGCTTTCATGCCCATCTCTCAGATGTATCCATGAATATTCTGTTCTAAGAAAAGTCAGTTATTTTCTGTTTCTTCAACACATTCTCACACCTGTGCCTTGGTTCTTTGCCTGTTCTTTTGTTTGCTCCACAAACATCTCTTCATCTTTTATAGTTAGTTTTCTCATAACCTCTCCAAGCAAGTCTCCCTTGGATTCCACCAGGGTAATGAATCTTTCTGAGCTTCACTCTTCTCCTTCCCAAACCTCTTAAAAGGAGATATGTGAGTGTTTTCTCTCACTAGCAAAGACCATAAGTTCCCTGGTGGCGGTGGCTCTAGAATGTTAATCTTCATGTCCTCCAAACTGAGCTCACCCTACAGAGAAAATGTGTGTTGAAGTGAAGAAGGAGAGAAAAGTTATGAGGAAAAAGTTAGTAAGTCTTGGTGGAAATATTTGCTACTGCCTATGGAGAGCCAGAAAAGGATATATAGTACAGTTTTTTTGTCACTGGAAACATTAAACTTGCACGTTTTTATAAGAATGATGATGAGAAGGACAGGAGAGGGAATGGGGGAAAGAACTCTATCTATGTATGAATGCAGGATGGCTAGGAAAATTGTTCTTTGGGTTTCCACTGTCCTGTGGAAAGGAACAGTTAATGCTTAATTATTTTGTCCACTTTTCTCATTATTTTCCTCTTTCTTTTTAATTTCTTATAATGTTTTTTTTTCTCACCAATTTTATATACATATATTTGGTAATCTGAAGAACTAGGTTGAAGACAACACTATGCAATGCAACAAATACTGACAAATTCACATTATTTTGTTTAGAGAAACTGTCACTTCTAAATTTTGTTACTATTTTGTATTCTGTTTATTTATTTATTTAGTGGTGTATTTTAGGGAAGGGTCTACAAGGTGTTCAGGATCTCACTACGAGATTGGACTTGTAGTGATCCACCTGTTTGCAGCCTCCTAAGAGCTGGGATTACAGGTGCGCGCCACCACGTCGAGTCTCATTTGCTGACTCAGCATGCCCCTGGGGCAGGGCCAGCACAGCAGGCCTGGGGACTGAACCCCCAGCCCCTGTGCCTGCTTGCAGATGCTTTAATCTGCTGAGCTATTTGGCTGGCCCTGGTATTCTGTTTAGTAAATTAAAAAATAGTGAAATAAAGAATTGGATCTCCATTCATCAATAAAATGCTCAGGTTTCAAGATAAACACATCCTATGTAGAATGATGGCAGAAAATCAAAGTTGAATTCATATTAATGTATTTATGATCTCTGTATAATAACATGAAATCTTCAGAAAATTTAAGTTCTCAGATTTTCTCTTTTATTTCTCACTTGTATCTATTTCTATTCTCTGGCCCATCCACAATGTATAGTTAATGTATAATTGAATAACTGAACAATAAATAAATTTCAACTACCTCTGGGTTCAAATGAAGGCATGTTTTCAAAAACTCTGTAGGCCTGTTGGATTAAAAATAGGCGGCCAGTCAAAGATTAAACACATCATAGACTGTAGCAATCATTCCTGATTACTAAATTTTCTTTTATTTTCTTCTAAACCCTAATCTCGGGTTATTTTCAATCACAGGTTTGGACAAGGGAGTTGGCCAGTTTTTCTTTTCTATTTTTGTTACTTGTAGCTTAGGAATTTTTTTTAGTTGTCATTTTTTGTGTCCTGAAATGCTATACTAACATTTAGAGGGCCTGGTCAGGGTGGAGGAAGGAGCGAGAGTTGTGTACCATGGAGATACAGTACCTAATGAATCTCTTCCCACCAGCGCTCACCACGACTCACCCTCTCTCTCCCGACTCTCCCCTCAGCTGTGTGCGCTGGCTCCTTGCCATCCTCCCTCTGACTCTCTGCTGCACCGAGCCCGCAGGCCTGTATGCTACAGTGTTTGACGTTGCTTAGGATCGCAGCATTTCCCCTTTCTTCTGATATTTTATCTCTTCTGAGTTCACTTCTTCATCCCTTTTGTCAGATTCTGTAATTTCCCCCTTTCTAACTACTATCAGTTCTTTAGGCTCATTCTTATTTCAAACAGTGTGGTGCTGGGGATCTAACCCCAGTCCCTATATTTACCTAAGCAGGTGCTTAGTCTGCTGTGCTATCTTAATCTTGCTGTCCCTATGAAGTGCTCTTTCACCTTATTTTCTACGCCTGTTCCCCTCCCAACATAGAGTATATTTATTCCTATTTAGCCAGAAAACTTGTAGAGTCCAAAGCCAATAATAGATCACTGACCCTCTATTTGAAAACCTGCCTAATGTTCAAATTAAAGATAAATCCACAAATCTTTAGAAAGAAACCAGCTAATGTTTTGACATTGAATACAGAGTGGCATTTTAATTTGACCTGTTTAAGCCAGAAGGGACTCAGCAATTCATAAACTGAATACACCTGGATTAAATACATTGATGGAAACTGACTGATCAGCCAGAACTATAACAACTGAATGTATGAGCCAGACTACTAAAGCAAATCATAATAGAAATGTAGCCAGGAGTCAAATAAGACAGTTTTTATCTTTGTTCACTCCATTATGTCTTGATAAAGATGTCAAGACCTAAATATAGAATAAAAGCAAAGTAGACAAATTGGATAATCAGTACTTTCAATTTTTAAAGGTAAAAAGTCTGTTAAAAATGTGTACATTCAAGGTATGCGTCTCCTGGATGTGGTGGCATGCACCTGTAATCCGAGTGCTTGGGAGGCTGTAAACAGGAGGATCACTATGAGTTCAATCTACGTAGTGAGACCCTGTAGACCCTGCACTTAATCCAGAAAAAAAGACATGTGTCTTGGTGAGTTTAAATGTAAGTAAATACTATTGATATCATTGCCACAACTAAGGTACTAAATTGGATAAACTCAAAAGCAATTGTACTCAAATCACTATAGTCTGCTTTATCTAACTGTTTTATAGAAAAATACAGATAAATTTTTTATTAACTAAGAAAAGTTTTCTCACCAATAACGAAGACTGACTGAGACATTGTTATTTGTTTGTTTGTTTGTTTGTTTATTAATGTATGTGGTACAACGTCTCACTATGCAGCTCAGACTCCTAGTGATCCTCCTGTTTTCAGCTGCCCCAGTGCTAGCCTTACTGGTGTGTGCCAACATGCCCAGTCTCGGTGGTGGGCTCAGCATGCCCAGAGGTGGGCCGGTGTGGCATGTGGTGCAGGGGATCAGGCTCTGGTCCCTGTGTTTGCCTAAGCAGACACCTAGTCCGGCTATCTTGCCGGCCCTATGAAGTGCGCTTTGAAGTACTGCTATCAGCTTATTGAATTGTCTGTTTGGGCAGATGATCATTCTCCATTAGTGTGTGCTGTAGATTTAAACGCTAATGATATAGTGATAGTGAAATTAGGAAGGACAGGATAGCCCAAAGAGTGACTTCTTTCCTGTATTAATTTAAACTAACTGACAATAATTTCACAGTTCTGCACAATGGGTGACACCGGGGCATTTCAGACACGCTAGATTGTACAAATGCCTGTTCTGTCAAGAAATTTAGGCTGGGTCACTTCAGAAATATTGATTTCATTGTATTTTCATTGGTTGATGTTGTTTGGGACAGGGTCTCACTATGATGTCCAGGCCAGTCTTGAACTCACTGCGATCCTCTTGCCTCAGCCCCCCAAGTACGGGAATTACAGAACTGTGACACCATATTGAATGTACTTACATCAATGGCTTTCTTTTATTATTTTGAGTTCTTTCTTAGTTTTTATTTATTAAAGAGAGTATAAATTGGAATTCAAACCAAAAAATTACAAATGATAAGAATTTCACTTAACAAAGTAGTATGAATTTCACAATATTTGATGTAATATATAGTGTTGTCTTCAAATTAGTTATTCATTACCAGATATATGAATGTAAAATTGGAAGAAAAAAAAGAAAACAGAAAGAAATGTATAAGAGATTAAGAAGAGAAAAAAGTACAAGCAATTCAAAAAAAAAGAAAACAAAACAAATTAAGTATTATCTGCTCCTTTTCATAGACCAGCAGAAATGCACATTGCAGTTGTCCAAGTCATCTTGCTTGCATACATAGATAAATCTCTTTCCCCTACTCCCTCTACTGTCCTCCTCAACTGAGTAACTCTTTCCTTTTAAATAAGCTCATTTCCTTTTTCCAGCATCTATTGTACCCTTCAGATTCTATTTTTTCTCTTTCAGGTTCTCAGACTAAGCAGACAATCTAATGTTTGCACATGTGGGCCTGATTTATTTGACTAAGAATATGTTCTCTAGTTGCATCCATTTACCAGCAAAGACTTTATTTTGTTTTATAGCTTGATAATACTCCATTGTGTGAGAATATCACATTGTCTTTATCCATTCTTCAAGTGATGGTCATCTGGATTGTTGCCAGGATCTAGTTATGACAAATTGTGTTTCTATAAACATGGGTGCACGTGCCTCACTGTGATATGAGGTTTTTCAGTTCTTCTGGAAAAATATCCAGGAGGGAAGTAGCTGGCTTGAATGAGCTCTCCAATCCTACCTCTTGGAGTCTCCAATCTGATTTCCAGCGAGGTTGTACCAGTCTTCACTCCCATCAACAGTGCAGAAGGCTGCCTTTTTCTCCACAGCCTTCCAGCATTTGTTATTGGCTGACTTCTTGGCGTTTGCCGTTCTTTCTGGGTGAGATGGAATCTCAGTGCTGTTTTATTTTGCATTTCTTAAAAGACAAATGACGTTGAACATCTTTTCTTATATTTACTTGTCCTTTGTATTCTCCCTCTGAGAAGTATATATTTATCTCAGTTGTCTATTTTTGGATTAGGTCTTTGAATTGGGGGGGTGCTGATTATTTTCTTAATTCTTTTTATGTTCTAGATAGAAGGCCTTTGTCGGCAGGACACTTGACTATAATTTTTTCCCAGTTTGTGGGTTTTCTTTTTACTCTGTTGGAGATTTGTTTCAAATGCAGAAGCTTTTCACACAGTTGAGATCTCAATTGTTGATTCTTTGAAGTATTTCCTGTGTAGTTTGGTTCTTGTTCATGAACTCTCTACCTATTCCTATGTGTTTAAGAACTCTACCTGAATTTTCCACCAGAAGATTGAGTATTTTTGTTTTAATGATTAAATATTTGATCCAGTTTGAGTCTAGCTTTGCGCATGGTCACAGGCCTGGGTCTAGTTTTAGCCTTAAGCATATGGAAAGCCAGTTTTTTCAGGACCATTTATTGAGGTTATCTTTCTTCTAGTGAGCATGTTTGGTCCCTTCATCAAAGATGTGGTGGTGACATCAATGGTTTTCTTTGTTCCTTGGGGACTATACATTGTTATGATTACATTTTCTGAGTTCTACTCATCTATCCTTAGACCAGCTTATAGGAATCAAACTGCTGCTCATTTCAAATTATCTGAACTGTTAACAATAGAGGATATGCAGATTAATAATGGAGGAAATAAGCTAAAAGACCTAGATGCCTCTTTAATATGAAATTCTTATGCTTTAATTTTCTCACATGTTTATCCTCTTCCCATAATCATCATCTAACAAGTTTGGATTCAGCATTTTAATTTTTTACTAACATAAAATTTCCACTAATATATCCGTAACATAAGGAAAACAATTCAACCATGTCAATACTGGAGTGTTTCAAAATTGATAGATGTTTACTACAAGAAGTTTCAATAAATGTATTAATCCTCACAATAATTGCTTAGTAAATATAGAATATTTCAATTACTTTAATAATTCCTTTGTTCTTTTCTCCAGTTGCTCCTCACAAGAGACATTTGTATTTCCATTTGTCTAGTCTAGAGTAATTGTATATATATTTATAACTCATAAAATAAATCATATTCTGTGCAATTTTTGTTTGACCTCTTTTGCTCAAAGTATTTTTAAAAGGCAGCCATGCTGTTGCATGCAAGAAAATTCAACTTTTTTGTCATTGAATGATGTTCTGTTGTATAAATATATCATGATGTGTTTCTCCACATATTGACCATTTGAGTTCTTTTAGCTCTTAGCTGTTATAAATGAGCGATTTGAACTGCACTGTGCAAGGATTGTGTGAACATACTTGTATTTATCTTGGGGAAACTCCTGACCCTGGAATTGCCAGTATGTAAGGTTAGTATATATCTAAACACAATGAGTTCCTGAGAGTGATTGAACAATCATACACTACCATGAGACATCTATGAGAATCACATTTTATCACAGCTTCTCAGTGTATATATTGCCAGTCAAATGCTTTTCTTTTATAGATGATTAAATAGATCTATAACACCAAGGAAATCAGGTATAGAACGAAATCTTTTTGAAGATTTGATTTGCATTTCCCTGAGGATAGAACATGTTTAGCTTGTGTTTCTGATGTATATATAATTATTCAGAATGCAATTCTTTATTTAACATATGTACTCCAAATAATGGTTCAGTCTATGTATACCTATTCATTTATCCCATGATTATTTAAAGAAAGCAATAATACATATGCTGAGATTAACTGATATTTTGTCTTAATGGCAAGTGTATTTATAACCCAAGAAATTTTTCTAATTTCTCTGGTAGAATTTTGTTTGCGTTCTGTTGTTCATTCTAAAGATCAGTGACTCTTCCCTCTTCTCTGTTTAGTTTGCTCCTTAAATACATGAAATACATTCCTTATTTCCAAAATTGAATTTCAACTGTTTTTTATAAAAATGATCTTTATGTTGAAATTATTTTTCTCTTTCACAAATTCAGTACATTTGTTTACTCCTTCCTTACATTTTTTTGCTCCATTGAGGATTTTTAAAAATTTGTTTTTGTAGGATGTTGAGCATTATGTTTCAAAGATCTATGAGTATATAAATAATGTTTATTCCCCAGGAAAGTTTGTACCTCTTTTTTTTCTATGCACCTCTGGGAAAGAATGCTGTCCATCATTTACAGCTGACCTGGATGGTGGATTTTGGTGACTTTCTTTAGCTTCTTTTACTCTGTGTCTCACAGGTTTTGATGCTAATCCACTCCCCTCAATGGGACTTTAAATATCAGTGCAGATTAGATTAGAGATATCTCTATGTGCAGTATGATTTATCTGCCTAGTCCCAGATGATTGCAACACTGCACCTGGGCAGGACTGACAGAAGCTTGTGTGCATTCTCTCGGTCCAGCACTCTGCTGCCGTGATCCCAGCTGTTAGGCCTCATGTGCCTTTGAAAGCCAAGAGGGTCTTTGAGTAAATTCTCTGGACCCACTCCAGGTTGTTCCCTTTCCCCTCAGTTCACTAACACTGCAAGGGATCTGTGGGGGGCTGCACTACAGATCTGCCCTGCTGAAATCCATCAGTCAGGTGATGCAAAACTTTTATACATTTGTTAAAATTCAGTTGTTTTGGCTTGGCGATATCCTATCCTCAAACTGTTAGAAGTGCTGGTCATTTACTTGCCATTCCAGTAT
>NDGN011461614.1:0-12386 GCA_002564285.1 Tympanoctomys barrerae
AGCAAAGGGGTTTGTAGTAGTTACAGGGAGCGTGGCCTTTCCTCATATAGCAGCTGAGCACATAAGCTTCTGATAGCATGGTACCTGGCCTCCTCCAGAATTAAAGCTAAAGCTACGAAATACATCAAAGCATGTTACAGACTTTGTAAATCTCAGGTAGTAAGTAAAACATTAACATATACTCCTGTGAGTGCACATCTACTTTTCAGAAGTAGATGTGGAGTAGGCCCTAAGCAAAGGTTCTTTGCCTTGGCAGCGCTTTCGGGTCCCCCGGGAGTGCTTGAAGACCCCCTCCTCAGACAATTGAGTGGGAGCATCTGGGATACGACACACACATCCGGTTTTTCTTTTCTTTTCTACGGTGCTAGGGATTGAACACTAGATTGGACATGTGGTATTTGGAAACAGACAGATTATGCTAATGTACACGGTTATGTATTTAATACCCAGCCTCAGTCCAGCCTCTAGCTCTGATTTTCTCTCAGTCTCAGGATATAAAAGCAATCACAACTGAAATTAGTCGAATTTGGGCCTCACAGTAAATTATTGGTTAAATGGTTCTATTTTGTCCTACTATCAGGTCATATGGACTGAAGGGCACACTTCATTGTTAATGTGGGATGCGGTGGATTGAGAGTGAAAGTCTTCTTTCTCTAAGAGACCTCCCAGGCCCCTTGGAGCCCTAGTTCTTACGTGAAGCACCCAGCAGCTAGATGAGTGTTTTGGGCAAATCCAACGTCCTCGTGGAGCCTCAGTTTTTCTCTTTTTCTTCTTCTATATTTTAGGGTCTACAGGGTGTTCAGGGTCTCATTACTAGATCAGACTCGTAGTGATTGTCCTGTTTACAGCCTCCCCAGTGTTGGGATTACAGGCACGCACCACCACGCCCAGTCTCAATCGCTGTCTCAGCGCGCTCCGGGGGCGGGGCCGGCATCAGTTTTTCATAAGTAACAAGAGTTGGTTTTTCCTGTTGGGATTTTCAAAGGCCCAGGGATTATGGAAGATTTAAAAATGACAGACAGGGCAAAACGAAAACTAGCTGCTGAGAAAGGTGCCCAGAAGAGGGCGCAAGGCGACGAGGATAAGATACACTGTGGCTGTTGCCCTAAGAAAGTAATCAATCCCGCAGCTACTCGTGAGAGAACAAGCGACAGGGAGGAGGCAGTTGCAGCAGGCCTCCCATGGGGATGTGTGGACTGTGGCGCACAGGCTGTGCAGTCTGTTTTTCCTCTGATCTATGCCCCCTCAGTTTTCCCTCTCCTCTTTCCACCCAAGCCCTAATAGGTCCATGGTTCCATTCTGGGGGAGGGCAGACCATATTTTACACCGTGACTTGGACCCTGCAAATAGCCTGCATTAACAGAATATTTGGATTCTAGGAAAATGTAAACTGCACCCTATCCCTTCCCTCTTCCCCTAAGAATAGAACTACCTTGGAAGCTTAGTGGGAGGCAAAGCTACTCATTCCAGTTGGGATTAAGGGCAAGCTTTACGTGCGATTTTCCCCTCCCCCAGCTCCAAAGAGATCACATGACAGAGTGTCGCTAAGAGTTAAGGGGCTGATGTCAGACTCTCCCAGGGGGCAGATCTGGAGGAGGGGCTTCCCTTCCCTTGAGGCTATCAATTCCGTGTTTGTGATGACAGCTCCCAACTTTCTTTGGTGTCATAAGCCAGGTGTGCCACTCAGACACAACACCTGATGGGGACACCCTGACACTGCACCTGGTGGCATAATCTATAGCATCCTCCAAGGTGATGGTCCAGCCTCCGCCTGAACTCCTCCCTGGACGGCGGTGAGCTCACACCTCCACGTGGGGCCCAGTCCTTTGGAGAGTAGCTTTTCCTATTCAAATGTTGTACTTGTTCCTAGGGTTGCCCAGCATCTGTGGCGTAAAACTTCCTCCTTAGGGTTTGAGCCTGGCCTCTGTTCAGTAGAACCAGCCCAAGCCCTTTCACCTGACAGATTCTCAGTGTTAGAGACAGTTGTGATGACCCGTTTCCCTTGTTGGGGACCCAACTCTCACTATTTCTCAGTCCCTCTTGTAGTTCATGTTCACCAAGTCTCCTGCGCTCCTAGGCCAGTCTTTGGAGGAGGTGACTGGCTTACAGGGACTCACAGCTGGCTTGCTATTAGGAGGAAGGGTCTCACCGAAATTGCAGGTCTCTGGGGGCATAGCGTAAAGGGTGCATCTGGCTTCCTGGCTCCTCCCTCATCCTCTGCTTCCTGGTCGCCCAGAGGTGAGTGGATTTTGCTTTGCTGTGCCCCTCTGCCACCTGCTGTGCCTCTCTGCCACATGCTATGCCTCTCTGCCTTGGAATCAGTGACTATGGGCTGAATATGTGAGCCAAAACTTTGTCTTAGTTACAGGCATTTGGGTATTTGTCCTACTGATGAGAAAAGTGACCAGGACAGTCCAGGAGTAGTCTTGTCTTTTCTTAAACCAGACAACCCCAATGATTTCCCATGGTACCCACATGTTGACCCTCCTGCACCTGTCCTACTGCGGTGGCAAGCAGAACACTAAACCAACACCCAGGATTTGGAGCAGATTTATTTATGTCGATTGACACTGAGCAGGATCATTCCCAGAATATCAGGCCCCCATCTCTGGTGGTCTAGAGCTTATATGAGATAAGCAAGCAGGAAGTATGGAGACAGAATGGCTTGTCAATTGGCAACTGGTTTGCAGGTGCATCATAGTAACCAGCTACACATCACAGTGACCAGCAGTTTGTAAGAGACAGGAACTGTTACCCAGGCAACTAAGAGACTGAAGTGTACTGGGGGAGGGCAGTGAATTGTAGTACTGTAGTTCTGTTGTAGTACTACTTCCACTCATGGAGAAGTACTTATGCAGAAGCCAGGTTAGACATCGGGTTGAGGTGTCCCCCGTACAAATACTAACAGAAATCACTGCTTGTATCCTCATGGGTTGAGTGTGAACTTAGAGAATGGGAAAAGAAGTCTGTGTGGCTCTGGAAGGGATTGAAGAACAAATGGGCAAGCTGAAAGTGTTCCACAGTGGTGTAATTGCTAATGTCTTTTTTTTTTTTTTTTTTCTTCAGTACTGGGGATTGAACTTGGGACTTTGAGCTTGCCGGGCAGGCACTTAAGCTTCTGAGCTATCTCCCTGGACCTGCTAATATCATTTTAAATCTTGGTTTCCTAATAAGTTCCTAATCTGGGGGTTGTGGATGTAGTAGCTGTGTTCTACTCTGGAGGCTTCAGAATTTCTTGTTCTTGGAGCCCCAAAATGAATCTTGAAAAAACATGTATGTCTTCACATATTAAAAGTTAACAACTGTTAGTTTCAATAGTTGGAAAAGATGTGATTTCCCTTAAAATAGTCCCTTAAAATCAAATTGTTGTATCATGATTTAAATGAACCCAAGGGGGGAGGGAATGAACCCAAGGGACCCTAAGTGCCACAGCAATTTCATATTTCCACTGCCAATTAAAAACAATAAATAAGTTAACCTTTTATTCACTTTTTCTCCTACAGTGCGAAATTCTATTCCACTTTCCTCTTTATTTTCATCTTATACTTTTGTATTAGACACTCACTAAATAGACATCTGTAATACTAATCTATAACAAAAATGTGGATATGAATTAACATATTTTAAATTTTCCAGTTGTCTAAGTGTTGAAATTATTCTGAATTGAATTATCATAACAAATGTTATTATTGCACAGCTTCAAAAATCTATTTCTATTTTGTTCAGATACATAAGTGCTGAGAAATCTTATTTACATAGATAAATAGATGGGAAGAGAAATTGTGTTAGAACAGTAGCCTTTACTTCTTTCAATTTCTTCTGAGTTACCAAAAATCACACAGTGATCCATCAAGGATTATTTTTAATGCCTTGTCAGCTGACCACTGGATTAGGTCTCTTTCCCATTTTGCTGATGGTACAGAACTGGCCCCCACTTGGCCTGCAGAAGAGTGTGAGGCTCCTCCTTTAGTTACTAGCTTTCTCAGCATCCAATTGCTAACTGGTCTTTTGTTTGGTGTCCTGGAAGTTTGGCTTCCTGGGCAAAGCCTTACCCTCCTGCTCACAAAACTGGCAGCCTGCCCTCTGCACAGTGAGGGAAGGGAAGGTGGGAACAGACCCCTGAAAATAAGCCCCTCATGCCTACAGGCCTGCTCTTTTAGCCAATTCCCTTAGGAAGGGATACACGTGGAGACTTAGGGTCTGGAAGTCCATGGGGCACAGCACAGCTCAGCTTGAGCTTGGCTGCTTTAGCAGGCAGGAGCATGCCGTGCCAACTTGTGGAGAAGAGGACAGAAATGGCTGAGATAATGTTCTTACTAGTCAGCTGATCACCAGCTGACTGGATTAGTTCTTTATTGCCATGTAACACATTCCCCTCAAACTTAATGGTGTAAAACAACATACATTTAGTATCTCACGGTTTCTGTGGGCCACAGAGTTTATTATCTCACAATGTCTTTAATTTAGGCACAGCTCCCCAGGGTCCTCTGCTTCAAGGTATAAAAGTGCACTTGCTTAGCCCTGTGTTCAACTGCCAGTAACACACACACACACACACACACACACACACACACAGAGTCAACTGGGCTTTTGGGCTCATTCAGAAGCAATCCACATCCAAGCTCACTCACATAGTTGTTAGGAAGATCCAGGTCATGAGGGGCATTGCACTGAGGCCACCCTCAGATCTTGCCATATGCTCCTGTCCACATGGACTCCTCAGGACAAGTGTACAACAAGAACCAGAGTACCAGTAAGACAAACATCACAGCCACTTATTACTTACCCATGTAAGTGACATCCCACTACTTTGCTGTATTTTATTGCTAGAAACAAATCATTCAGTCTGACCCACGTACAAAGGGAAAAGATTATATGGAGGGTAGAAACTAAGATGTAAAGATCATTAGCAGTCAATTCCCAAGCAGCATACCACAGTGATTTAATGACTGCCTGTTAGAGAATACAATTTTAATGATTACTCTGTATAATTTCAATCACAGTTACATTTCTTGATTAAAGTCCATAAGGTTCATCCCAACACTCAGAATCTACAGAAGAGATAGAATGAATCACAATCTGACTTAGGGCTCACACAACACAGACCCCTAAAGAGGACCTCCAGAAGTTCTGTGACAATGGCAGTTACCTCACGTGGCAGCAAGAACCCTGATCGCTGTGCTATGCAACCAGCGCCTGCATCTTGATACATGTCACAAAATGCACATTTTTTTTTCAGTTTATGCTACAGAATTGAATCCAGGGTCTCCAGCATCCTGCTAGGCAAGCACATCATAACTGGGGTATAGCACCATCCCAGGCTGAGAATTCCTGCATTGTGCATTGACCTAGATGACTTCCATCTAAAAACTATGATTCTGGGTCAGTGAGTCTATGCCCAAGTTTCTGTGTAGGGACAAATCTAATTTCTTGCTATCTTTCCATGCTGGCAAAAGTCCTTCTTTACTCTGAGGGAGTTTATATTCCACTTTGGTGGCTCTTCATCCAGGTCAAGGATTCGTTTCTTTGACTTGGGAAAGGACAGTGATGGAATCACAGGTAGCCTTGGGTCTTGTTCTGGCCAGCGAGATGTGAATGAATGCCTCTGAGAAGAAGCTTTCAGAACTACAGTTCATTATGCCACCTTCCTCTTTTCCATAATACTGACAGTCTTCCAGATGGATGCCCACAGGAAAGATGGTGTGGAACAGAGCTGCATCCAACTTACGGCATATGTAGTAATAAGCAAAAAATACTGTTTATGTTGAAGGTAATGAGATTTTGGGTTAAGTTGCTGCATGGAAACTAGCAATCCTGAATGATACAGATCCCAACTTAAAGGTGCCTGAGAGGCTAGTCTTTTCATCTGCAGGGTGCAGAGGCATGCCCAGAGGTGTGAGCAGACAGGGGAGCTGTTGGGCTGGGAATGAGCAGCGCGAGTACTCAGTGGAGAAACAAGTTGGGAGGGAAAAGCACAGCTCAGAGCTCTGTGGCAGAGACTTCAACATGTGCTCCTCTCCACGCCTATCCTGCTCCTGCTCCTCAGCCAGGACAGAGATGGGGGTGCTAGTTAATGCTTTGCGTAGTTTTCCATGTGTGTGTGTGTTCAAATAGGGAAGGAAAGGGAGAAGATATGAGTCTGTTTTGTAGAGAGAGAGAGAATAGAAGAAAATAATTTTAACTGTCACGGGTACTGATTTATAGTTTACAAAGCACTTTCATGTAATTGTCAGTTGATAACAGGGCTTCTTAGTTGAACTCCTTTCTTTCTTTGCTTATACTAATTTTCCTGCCAGGCAATCCCTTCTGCCCCTCTCTTCTACAAGTCATGAGCAGTATTTCCTTAAGACCTGACTCAAACTTAGCTTAACTCATTTATTCAGATCTGTATTCTGTAAGCCATTGTTCTAAGACTGGTACAAATGCAGAGTAGGTGTGGTTCCTGATACCTTTTGATCTGAGGGTGAAAAGAGAAAAGGATATCTATCTATCTATCTATCTATCTATCTATCTATCTATGGACAGTAATAGGGAGCACTTCAAGAGAGATGCAAATAAATGCTTTGTAAGTTTAAAGTTTTCCTTATTTGACATTATGTAAAACACCCACCTATAAGGAGAGAAACCAAGTCTTCCCATCAGATATGTTCTTACTTTGGCTGAGCATGAACATAGAATGTTTCTACACCCAGGCAACCCTATGCCAACTGGGGTGTTTGTTAAACATTCAGACTCACTGACAAACTCTGGCCAACAAAGTTAACATCCCCTGAAGTTCCCTTAATCCTGATACACATAATGAAGTTCAATAATCATTAGCTAGTATAAGCAAGTGCTTAGAGTCTAGAGACTAACTGAATAGTAGTCATATAATTTTTCCCTTCTCTTTGAACCTTACTTTGCTTGTCTGTGAAATGTTCTGAACTTCCTTTCTAAGGATGCTCTCAGACTCCATCAAGATTACAGGAGCAAAATGCTTGGCATGTTTCTGAAAGAAAGTAAGTTTGAAATGTCATTATTGTTATTCAAAGGAGGGAAAGATAATATCTAATTGAGGGATTAGGAATTCACAAAGCTCTAGCCAAGGCTACGTATTCCCATCAAGAATAGGATTCAGTTCCAACAACATGAATTCTGCTTTTAATTTGTGCCAGGTGTGCTGGGAGCCGGCCAGAAAGGGGAGGGGACAGCAGGAATGGGTTGGGGCTGGTCCTTAATTAGTAGGGTTACTAGCAAGGAGGATCTGGCGGGTGGAAAGGTGGGGCTACAGTAAGGTTTGACTTCAGTTTGACAGTGTCATGCTGAGGGATAACAGGGGGCATGGAGAGATGATAAATTCTAGGATATGGGATGCATTTTTATTCGGGAACCAGAAAGAGGAAGTAGAGCTAGAAAAGGAAGTTGAGAAAATATGGAGAGGCTGCGAAAACGAGGGGAAAAAGGAGCTTTAAAAATTTGGAGACCCAGGTCCTGTCCTTCACCAACGAATCAGAATTACTGGAGATGAGGCTCCTTAGGAAGGCTCGACGCTAAGGACGGCACAGCTGAGTCTTACATTACATTGGCACGGTCTCCTCCGCCCCCCCCCCCCGCCCCATTGGCAAGGTCTTAAATGGGATGCAGCTGAGACTAGCTTCTGGGGCGGAGGCTCTCCCACTAAACTATAGTCTCAGTTCTAGTTTAGAGTTCAGACAAGTTCCTTGATTCCCCCGAATCCTTACCCATCCTTAGCGGGACACAGCCCGGATGGAAGACCGACGCGGTGCGGCAGGTGCTCTGGGCGGCGCACACCTGTGCCAGTTTGTGCCCAGCGTCCAGCAGAGGGCGCCGCTCCTCGCCGGCCCCGCCCCCGGCCCCAGGACCCTGTGGTTGCCGGAGTGCAGAGGGCTCAAAGGCGGCGTTGGTGGCGACGGCGACGGTGACGGTGACGCTCCTCTCCGCTCTGCTCTTCCCTCGCTAGCTCGCCCTCGCCGGAGCGCTCGCACCTCCTCCCCATACCTGAGCGGGGAGCGGCGGAGCGCGGTCTCGCCCCCGCCCACCCGCAACTCCTGCTCGGCCGCAGCTGCGCCGCCGCGGGAGTAAAGGTCGAGCCGGCCGCTGTGCCTCCAGGAAGCCGGCTGGGCAGGTCGGGGCGGAGGAACCGGCGCAGGGGAGAAACTCCGGACCGGTCCAGGAAGATGGCGCCAGGAGGGCCGGCCGCGGACTGAGCCGCGGAACAGCGGGCGGCGTGGACCGGCGTCCCGGGTGGGCAAGCAGGCAGGCGCGGGAGCCCGCGAGCGCGGAGCGGGCCGGGCCATGTCGGTGGGCGAGCTCTACAGCCAGGTGAGTGCCGGCCGCGGACGAGGCCGCCGCGCAGGTGAGGAGCCGGGGCGGGCGCCCCTCGCCGGACTCCCCTCGCCCCTGTCCTCGGCGCCCCTAACTTCTACGGCGGAAAAGTTTGGCGCCCGTGGGAGTCCTGTGCTCCGACCGGCCGCCACGCTCAGCACCGCGGCTGTCGCCTCTCCACGCCGCCCCCGCCGGGTTTTCCGCGCCCAGCCTTCGCCGCAGCTGGGTTCCCGGACTCGGGGGGCGTCTCCGCCAACTGGGAGCGGGGCCCCGGGTCAGACCCCAGTGTGGCACCCGGCGGGTCCCCGCCGTGCTCACTCGGGGACCCTGCCCAGGTGCCCGCGGCGCCGCGAGCCGGCGGCGGACTCTGAACTTGGCCGGGCGCGCGGCTGGAGTGAGGAGCGTGAGCTGAGAGCCGAGAGGTGCTCCAGGGTCTCTGGGGAAGCGCATTCTTAATTTGCTGGCGATGGGCAATTTGGGCCCCCCTCCCCGCCCCTTGGGAGGGTACTGAGCGGGCTTTAGTGATTGCAAGAAGGGGTAGGACAGCCTCGAGCCAGACGGGGGTGGGTGGGTTTTCAGGATGTCCTCAAGGTCAGCGTGGGCGCTCCGGCTCCGAGCTGGGAACAGGTGCGGCCGCGCGGGGACGCCTGGGTTCCGCGGTAGGCGCTGGGGTTAGTTCGGGAGCAGCCGCCGCTGCCCCGAGCGATGAAAGGTCCTTAAGCCCCTGCCCCGTGCCTGATTTAAGTTTTGGATATCCCGATGCCTGCTCTTGCTGTTCGTCTTTTCTGGTGGCGAGGCCACATTGGACAGGGCCCTGCGCGCTCGCACGCTGGCAGAAGGCTCAGTGCACGCAGCTTGCGCGCGTCGTGTGGGAGAGCCAGCGATTCTGGAGACGCCGGCGCCCGCAGACAGGTCTGGGCGGGGTGGGAAGAGCTACTTCCGCGTCCTCACCTGGCGGTTGCTCGCTGCTGTCCAGCGCTTGGGGGAGCTCTTCCGCTCGTCGGGCTGCCCACCCTTAGTTTCAGGAATTTAAAAAATTTCCCCTTTCTCTCGAAGAGGGAGTGGACCAGCAAGGGTTGGCGTTCGAGCGGTCCGGGAGACCGTCATCTGGTTGGAGGCAGCGTCTCAGCTGCTTCGGAGACCAACTTTGGACCCACCAGTCCCCCCCCCCCCATCCCTGTAGCTGTCACCGAAGGGCAAGACTGCGAGAGAAGTGGCAAAGGTGCTGTCCAGGGCCGGAGCTCAGACAAGGCTGACTTTGGGAAAGCGCTCTTCCACCGTGGAGGTGTGGGGAGAAGTCCTCAGAACTACCACTTGCACTTCCCGAATCGGATTATCAGTAACTGGGTATGGGAACCGGAAACCAGTGAAGGAAGGGGAGAAAAACCTGAATCTGAGTGTTGAGAGTGGAGATGTGTGCCGTGAAGTGCACGGAGGTGCAACCTGCGTTCCTAAGGAAGACAAGGGACTTAATTAAACATAACAAGCGCCGTGTATTGTAGCCCGCAAAGAACACAATATTTAGTTACCATATACTGTATGAAGCGAATGGACTATTGAATGCATCGTATTTTTTGGAGCCCTAGGTTTTTGAAAAACAAAGCACCCTGGACTGCTTATTAAAGATAGATCACTTTGAAGGGGAAACACTGAATTTAGTTAGAAACAAATGGATTGCATATTAACTATTAGGAAAGATGAATTAGTGGGAGTCTGAGCTCTAGGGAGTTCAGCATAGTTTTTCTTCAGTTGTGGAAACACGGATAAAACCGGTGTTACCAAGAAAAGATCCTGGAAGACTGCCGAACACATTGAAAAGTAACTTCTTTGGTTTGGCATAATCAAACCAAAGTGAACATGAAGGTGCCTCTCTGGGACTGGTGGACTGTATCTTGCCCCGTTAAGGGGTTTCTAGTTCTTAATCATCTTTCAGTCTTTGAGTGGAAAGTTGAGATTTTTTTCTTCTTCTTCTAAGCAATAGGCTTGTGTTTTGAGCAGGTGTTATACTTTCTGACAGAGTTAAGCACACTTAGACCTTATATGAGAAGTGCTACTGTTGTTTCCTAACCATTATAACCCCACTTGCCAGGCTGGATTATCCTAGGCATATGATTCATAAATTATATAGAGAAATTGTGCCTACTACTCAGATTTGCTTTGTTTCTTGGAGATTTGTCCATTTTCATGTATTACTGAAACAACCAATGTTCCCTTTGCAGTTTCACCTGCTAGTGAGGTGTTCTGAGGTGATAAACACTGGGTCCAGGCATGTGCTTTAATGTATTATGCAATAGAAATTGCACATTATAAGTGCTCAGGGAATGGAAATTTCAAAGTTTTTGCTCATAATTTTGGCTTTAGAGATGTATTTGGACAGTATGATTGGAATATGAACATTTAAATCTACAGTATATATTAGCCTTGAATATTAAATTATTCCAGGCAAGAGATTACTATATTAGTGTCTTTTTAGTTATCCAAGAAAAGGTATTTTCTCTCTCTAATTTACTGTTTTCTTGATCTTCTCTGTCATTTCAATTGTAGGCTTGAATATTATGTGACTTTTGAGGTGCACATTGATTTTTGTGAGTGGCAAAAGGCACTTCCCATTAATAAAGAGACTCTTGTTTTCAGAAGACCTAGCACCTCACCTTAGAGAAATTACTTGCTTTGTAGTGAGGACAGAGAAAGGAGATCAGAGTCCTTCCAGACAATCTCAGGGTGAGGTCAAGGTGGGTTGGCCTCATTTATTCTCACAGAAAGGTGGAGCCAAGATGCACCTTGCTGTCACAAGCAGCAGATATGTGGCAAGTGTTAGCGCTGGGCTTCCAGCCCTCCAGAAAACCATGTGGGCTTGATTTGTACAAGGCCCAAAAAGAAGCCAAAGCACATGCTAGCTTGGACATAATGTGACTACAGTGTTTGCGGAGAAAAATAGCCTGATTTTTAAAATAAAAACATATATATATATATATATATATATATCCTCCCTCAGGTTGGATAATGTAACTCTGAAAATTATTCTGGATGAAAAATTTAAACACTATTTCAAATACTGATATTTTCAGTATGCTACTTTGACTAACCAGTAGTAACTGGGAAGTCATCAGACTGAAACCAGTGTCTTCATTAGTTTTTTAATTTTATCATTATTATTATTTTGTATTTTAGGGAAGGGTCTACAGGGTGGTCAGGGTCTCACTGCTAGATTGGACTCATAGTGATATGCCTGTTTACAGCCTCCCAAGAGCTGGGATTATAGACGCACGCCACCATGCCCAGTCTCAATTGCAGTCTCAGCTGCGCTGAGGGGCAGGGTTGGCACCGCAGGCCCAGGAATGGAACTCCCACCCCATGTGCCTGCTTTCAGGCCTTTAATCTGCTGATCTATTTGACTGGCCCTTGAAACCAGTGTCTTTGTATAATCCTTTTTCCTGCTTGGCTTTTAACTGATGGGTAGTGTCTGGTGTCCAAGCAGTGTCCTTTGGTGTGTGTGTATGTGCATGTGTATGTGCACGAACATGCATGTTGAGGATCAAACTCCAGGCAGGCCTTGCACATATATATTAGATAAGCACTCTCTTCTGAGCTGCCCTCCCACCTACTCCCACCCCACCCTCACTGCCGTACCCACAGTGGAGTTTTGAGTGTTGCAAAGAGGTTACTTTGCTGGTGGGCACATCCTGTATATGGCAGGTTTGAACATTAGAGGCCTGTATCAAGAGTGTTGATTTGGGCAACATCCTTTGAAAAACAGAAACCCTGCAAAATTAGGTGTCCTCTAATTTTCCCTCACTCAAGACTCAGTAAGTAGGTTTCCTCCAAGTTTCTGAGGCAGCTAGAGCCACCTCTTTCTTTATTTGTCCTTATCTTTGGAGGGACTGATGATTCTGTCTTTGACTGAAGCAGTAGATATGTGGCAAGTGTTAGTGATGCTCCAAGTGATGCTCTTTGTTTGGAAAAGTGGCATGGTAGTAACCCTTTGGAGGATGCAGCTGATCTGAGAGATGCAAACTCTTATAACTGTATATTGTTAAAAGGAAACACCTGCCCTGTGACCC
>NDGN011461621.1:0-18675 GCA_002564285.1 Tympanoctomys barrerae
GTGGGTCTTGCCTCTAGCCTCTTTGCAGGGAATTCTGCTGAAGGGTTCCTTGCTGGGCCTGAGTTCTGGGTCTGTTCAGGATCCCGGGGCCAGTCCTCTCACTCATTGGTGGGCCTGTGCTCTGGTACTATTCAGGATCCCGCGGCCCCAGGTTGTCTGACTGACTCACCAGGCCTGTGCTCCTGGTGTATTCAGGATCCGGAGGGCCCCAGGTCATCTCACTCACTCACCGGCCCTGCTCTCTGGGTCCATTCAGGATCCGGAGTAAATACAATATTTACATCTAGGCAAAGAAAATAAATACGTTCCAGAGGATCAAAATTAGTTGTAAAATTAAGTACATGTCACTATTTCAGTATAACAATAATAGTTCAATAATAGAGGAACATAGACACATTACACTATGTAAGACATGTTTAGTTACCACAATATGTTAAGTATAGTAGGTCCTTGTATTATTGTAGCCAGCTGAGTTAGATAGAAATATTGCAGCAATTAGATGGGGCTAGATCTTCAGAAGTAGCAAGTATGGACGCCATTACAAATGTGGGAGAGACAGACACTCCTGCTGTAGGCCAGACCTTAAGATAAAAGACCAAACAAATTCATATCTCCCTAAGGATAAACATCAGGGATTGATATTCTAAATAGGTCTCTATCACCTTGAGAAAGCCAGGAAGGCTCCCTAACCTGGTCACTAACCAGGAAAAGCCTGTTCTGTATTCATGTCCACTTGACTCTCTTCCCCACTTGATCCTGATTTACTCAATTTTACCTAAGCAGTTTTAATCTCATTGGTTGACCACAGTTTTGTCCCACCACATGCCCACCTAGAGAGCTCCCATGTTTTCTACCTTAGATCCACCTCACTTTGTGATTTTTCCCTACAAAAGTCTCTAGAAAAGACAAGGGACCACTAGAGTCTTCTGTACTTATCTTGGGGAAAAACTTTCTTTTCTCCAATAATATTTATTTGTATTCTTAACCTGTATTGTTCTTGAATTTCATTTTTCAGTTTTACAGAACACGAACTAGGCCTAGTTATCTTTCAGGTTTGGAGTTTCTTTCCCTATACCAGTACCATTTTGAAATTAAGTGTTCCCCCAAAGGTTCTGATTGGACAATCTTGGTCCCCAGCATGACACTACTGGGATGTACTGGAAGCTGAGTATGCGACCTTTAAGTCTTTGGGGTGTACTCTCAAGGGCAGAGTGAAAGCTGGTTCTCTATCTCTCTCTTTTGCTTCCAGCTATGAGGCAAAATTCTGCTTTGGCATATGTTCTCATCATGATACTCTTCCTATGCAATGGAACCTAAATATTGTGAAATACGACGTTCAAACATGTGAGCCAAAGAAATCTTTTACTTCCTGAGTTATCTCAAATTTTTCTTATACTGCTAGACAGCTAACAAAAACTGTAATAAACTCAGCCTCTACTTTTTATGCTGAAATTCAACCATCTATAATTCAGGAAGATATTCCTACGTATCATGTCTCTACAAATCTTACATAATGAAAAAAGAAAAGAAAAAATACTAATTTTAGATAACTACTACATTCTCAGAATAGAGGGCTATAAGCTACATGAAAGAAAATGAATCCTGAATATGGCCTCATGTTTTTATGCTTCCGAAGTAAATGTAGATTATTTGGTATCTGTGGAATGTGTGTGTGTGTGTGTGTGTGTGTGTGTGCGCGCGCGTGTGTGTGTGTTGCATGCAGATAAAAGACCTCATTAAGGTGAAGAGGTGAATACTTATTTCTGGATGCACTAGAGCTACCCTTACCCTTAAAATTCCGTTACCCCATATTAAAGCCTGCCAAATCTCATTGTTTAAAAGGATAAGAAAAAAAGAAACACTGCAAGAGATAGGTGTGGATATGTTTCTTTCATTTAGTGAATTCCACACCACAATAAAATGTTACTTCTTTCAGAAATAAGGAATAACTGTAGGGAAATTCTTTCAAAAATTTAGAAATATTTTCAGAATATTCATGCCTTCTCTCAATTGTTATTGTGGAGCCTGATGTAACTCAGATTACAAAGCACACATGTAACACCTATTTCTTTTATGAATATATATGCAAATGGTATCGTGACTTCTTAGAGAACCCATTAATGCAATAAAAGAAAATCATCATTAACAAGTAAAATTTATTTTAATTTGAACAACTTTTATTTTTAAAATTACCTATTATGTTGCATTACATAATTACATCAAAGAAAACAGTCACTCATAGGTATTGTGTAGGTATACCAATTGATACTCCAGGACAATTTTCTTATATCTGTGTTTGAGACTTACTATAATCATTGTTTTGAGCATATTTACATTTGCCATAACTATGGACATTTATAACACCTCTAACAATTTGCTTCCTGGTTCTGCCTTGACCTCCTTTGTCTCCAATCTTGGCAAACTGAGCGCTGTCAGTTCACTTCATGCGTGCTCCTGCATGCCTCTGTCTTGGACAGCGGGTACTAAGCAGATTTCATTCTCTGTAACTAATTTACTATATATGTACCCCCATAAAGTGTAACTATGAAAACTGTTAAAATATGGATATAGAGCTCACATTTACTATAAGATATTTTATTCCTAATATGCTATAAAACTCAAAGTATATTATTATTTTGCTTTAACATATAGTATATATTATTTTGGTTTTTTTTTTAAGAACTGGGGATTGAACTCGGGTCCTTGTGCTTGCCAGGGAAGCACTTATTCCACTGAGCCATCTCCCCAGCCCCCATTTTGCTTTAAAGTATAGTAATCATATATTTTAACATGCTTAATCATTTTTTCTTACCCAAGTATTTATCTGTTGTTAATTTGTAATACTTTTTTACTTTTGACACATTTAGAGTATAAGACTCTACCTTATACTCTGATTTGAAACCTTATACTCTATTCTTTAGCAAAAAGTTTTTCTTCCAGGACTTTATTATACATTGAATCTTTACAATTGTGTTCTCCCAGTTCTCATCTTTGACATTGTATTTATTTAGCTTTTAGTTTTGGATTAAGTATTGAATACCAGTAGTAGTGCATTAAATTCCCAGGAATGTTTACTTTTGTTTGAGACAGGTTGTTGGAAAATTGCCAGGTGGGCCTCAAACTTAACATTCTTCTGATTTGTGAGTAAGCTGGGATGGTAAGCCAAGACATAGCAGCCTATTTTAGCTTCATTTTCAATAGCTATCTTTAATATATATAGAATTTTAATTTATTTACTGATGTTTTGTTCTTATGTGTTTTTGGTACTGGATATCAAACCCATGACCTTGTGTTTAAAGGCATTTATGCAGCAGAGCTATCTCCCCAGTCCCTTCTTATTACATTTAAGTTACCTTTCAGTAGTCATTTTAATTATGTTTTGGTGAGGTTTAAGTTTAAGTTTTCTTTTATTCTTCTGTAAACATTTTATCATTTTTCCTTGAAGGTGGAAAAATTTTGTTTATTGCTGGACATATAGCAGTTTGACTATTTGACCATATGTCAAATAGTCTTTATTTTTAGCATAATTATTAATATTGTTACTTATACTAGTGGTAGTCCCTATCAACAAATTTCATATCACTTAAAATTGTAATAGAAGTTTTAATTCTGCTTTTTTATGTCCAGGGACAATACTAAATAGAGTAAGACAAATTTTATCACACAAAGTGACACTATAATTGATAATTTTACAATAGATACATTAATCACTAAAGAATGAAGAGTTCTAGGGTCTGCCAAACAGCTCAGCAGATTAAAGTGCCTGCAAGCAGGGGCAGGAGTTGGGGGTTTGATCCCAGGGCCTTCTGTGCTGGCCCTGCCCCCAGGGCACGGCAATTGAGACGGAGCATGGTGGCACACACTTGTAATCCCAGCTCTCTGGAGGCTGTAAACAGGCAGATCACTATGAGTCTCATGAGTAGTGAGGCCCTGAACACCCTATAGACCTTTCCCTAAAAACATACAAAAAAAAAAGAAAGAAAGAAAGAACAGTTCTGTGTTCCTTACTGTCTCATAATTTATACAAATATATTTTTCTATATTAAATCTTAATAATTCAGATTTGAAGGGATTAAAATACATAGTAAATGTAAAAAACACAACAGAGTTTACATTGTTTCATTATATTCAAATATCATTCTAACTGTACATTTAAAATAAAGTATAAACACACTTTTTCTCCCATTAAATAATATTCAAAAAATTCTTTTCACTCACCATTTACTTAAAATAACCGGCTGTTTTTATTTAAAGACCAAAAAAGCATCTTGAACTCACCTCAGGCTATTTGAATCAAAGAAGAAGGATTACTCGTGGGCACAGGGACTTGTGTTTGTATAAACTTTCTTCTTCTCGAGCAGAGAGAATGATATTTGGAAAGTTTAAACTGCTACAAAAGGATTATATATGTATAATCCAATTTGTTTGAAATATTACATCTGTGGATTACAAATATACTGACACTTTGCATGTTGCATTTCTCTGTTAGGTAAATACATTCAACATTTTAAAAAAATTTAATGTATAAGTAAAAACTGCATATATTTAGGAGTGAGATGGGATGCTATTATTATATTTATCATCTTGTACATGTATCGTTGAGTTGTAGTGAATATATTTCAAATCTATTATGTTAGAAATTTGAAACTCAGTGCAATGGAGCATCAAAACTGACTTCCTTGAATGACTGAAAGGGAACTCTATGACTAATATTTTTTCATTTCCTCTCCAACGCTCCTGCCATTCCAGCCTTAGAGAATTCTCACTCCCCTGACTTTATTAATTAGATCCACATTTTCACTCCATATATAATCTGTCTTTACTTAAATTAGCATAACACATTATAAATTCATTCATGTGGTTACAAAGAGTAAATAGTAGTGAACCTTTCTAATTATGGTCAATAATACCCCGTTGTGTATATAAACACCAATCTTTATCCATTTCATGGCATGGTCTTTTGTAAGTAGTCATGGATTTTGAACTTATTCTTCTGATCAAGGTGATTCTTCATAGCAGCTATAGTTCTATAAATTAACACTTTACCACAGTGATCAAACAATGGCTATACATTTTCTAGTAAAGAAAACTTCAACTAAAATCTGGAAAGTCTTTGGATTTAAGTGTTGAAGAAGACACATACTCTAGGCTGAACTGTATGGCAGCAAAACATTGTGGTCTAAGTCACTGTATTTTAAAAAGCTACCTTTTGTTGTCAACGAACCTTGATATGAACACAATTAGTTCCAATTATTTCACACATTATATTGTACCAGGTTCTGTGCCTTCCTTTCTTTTGTCAGGAGTTTGGTAGAGATTGGACAATTTATATCAAATTTCTAGCATCAAGTGGTACCTTGAAAAAGTATAGTTTTGTGAGTGTACTTTTCATCAAATGTGGGTTTTAAAATTGATTTTATGTACTGAAGCTCTGTGGAAATGCAATTATATATAGAAACTCAGAATCTCACAGAGAGAAAAGCCTGGCAAATCTGCAATTTAGAGTTGCCTCAGAGGCATTTTTCATAGCACTAAGAGCTGGCTTAAACACTGTGCTTAATCACTGAATAGTTATAATGCATCTAACACTGGCAGAGTCATAGAATTTTCATTTTCTAAGCATATGTCAAGAACTAAAATCAAATATCTCAGAGTCAACTAATTCCACTCTCTCCTTTCCTGCTTATTTCGTGCCTAAATTATATCATATCCTGGACTAAACTATAGGTCAAAACTACTAAAAGTGTCAGTAGTAAAGAGACTGTTGTGTAAACATCAGGATAAAGATTACTTAGCAGATAAATTCAGAAGAAAAGTAACCTAATGAAATGAAAATGAACAAATAGAAAACAATACCAACCAAAAGGCAAAGGCCCTTCTTCATAAACTCTTGCCTCACCTTTGAAATTGCTCATTAATTGCTGTTTTAACACATCTAGCCTAAGCCCTTTCTGTGTGTATCCAACAGTGTTGGCTGATTGGGAATCAATTACTATAGTTGGTGTAAAGAAAGAGTTGATGGCACTATTACTTAAAAGACATATTTCCATATCTGATTACTTCTGAATCTGCTTACATATCTAGTAAAATTTCTATTTCGAAATTTTGAGAGCTATTAACTAGCTACTTAGAAGAGCCAGGCTGAATTAAAATTTTTAACATGTTCTGATAGGCTAATCTTTTACACTGAGATTTCTGATAGGACCTGAGGAACATTTCTGTTCACCCAGAAATGCATATCCTTAAATTTTAATCCAGGTAGAGAGAGAAATAACTTCAAATATGTAATGGCTAACACAGAATTTGAAAATATCCTTTCCTGATAGAATGCCGTTATTCATTTCACTGTAGGTTCCTCTCCCAATTTTCAAGTTAACAGACACACTTGGAAATAGATTGGTTTCTATTATCAGGAATCAGTTTTAATATCCTTAGTAGAACAGATTTTAACAAGAAACTGTAGGAGATTTGTGAGAAATCTACACAAAAAGGCACTATGCTTATTGGTATATTTTTGTTCCTGTAGAAAATGGCTAGAAGATTCTCTTTTGACAAGTTGTCTAATGTTGGTATCTCTCAAGAGACTGTTACTGTTGCACATACAAATGATGAACTTTAATTCATTCTCCTAGGATTACACCTGCCCTTCCCAGTCATTTCTCTTTTTATGATGACTTTCCCAGTTAGAAAAAAAATGAATATTTGCACCATATGTCAATTATCCCTTTGACTTTTACAGCCCTTTATTACATCAGTATGGAATATGCATGCGTCTTTTCATTAGTGGATTAATTAAATGTCAAAGTGCTTTAAAAACATTAATTTTGAGATAAGCCCCTCATTATTTATTATATAAATTCAACAAAATGCATTTAAATATTCTAATATTTTCTTTTCAGGGAGTAATTGCATTTTTAAAATGCATTTAGGACAGGGTCTACAGAGTCTCACTACACAGATCAGACTCCTTGTTATTCTCCTGTTCTCAGCCTCCCAAGCACTAGAACCACAGACAAATGCCACCACGCCCAGTCTCATTCTCCATCCCAGTACGTCCCAGGAGAGGGGCCAGCATGGCACACCAGGGATTGAATCCCAGTCCCCTTATCTACCTATGCAAGTGCTCCAATCCGCTGAGCTACCTGACCTAGTAATTGAATTCTTTACCACAGCACAAAAACAGAATTTAAAAGAAAACATAATCATTTGCATGTAATAGTGCCCTTGCTGAACAAGTGAGTATTAGTAACTTAATTAAATTTTGGCCCTTGTTTACATGTCTTTTTAAATATTCTGCTATTAAATTGAAGCTCTGTATGTTTCTAGCATATATTGAAGTCTGGTGGTTGACTTATGGAACCGCACTTGTGTAACTGGGCTGTGAGCTGTACTCACTACCTTTTTTTACATGGAATACCAATTTTACAAGAAAGAACCATTAGTAGAAAACTAGTAGGGCCAGCCAAATAGCTCAGCGGACCAAAGAGCCCGCAAGGAGATGCAGGGGCTGGGAGTTCTATCCCCGGGCCCGCCCTGCCAGCTGCACCTCCAGGGCGCGCTGAGACAGCACTGGGACTGGGCATGGTAGAAAATTTAGTGTTTTCTTTTTTCTGAGACATGATATATAAGCCTTTTTCCTAGACAATGGGAGGGCCTTTCTTCAGTGTTCCTGAAGGAGTGAAAATGATGGACTGTTCCAGGAAGGGAAACCCTTGTCTCACATGGCTGTATAAACATGCACCACTGCCAGGAATGCAGGAGTTATTCATCTTTCTCACATCTCATCAACCACTAATATTCCTAAGCCTTAAGATTTTTACCAAACTGCTTGATTTGACTGGTGTCTAATAAATATTCAGTCATGTTTAAATTGTCTTTATAGCTGTAGGCTGTGCAATAACTTTTTAAAAATTAGTTGTGTAGGAATTTGCCCATTCTTCCAGTATTTTGCCTGTTGTCTTTCAATTTCATAGGTAAGAACACACAGATGAATATTGGTATATAAATATTTTTCTAAATGTATGCATCTGATTTTATGTTCTTTTTGAATCTCTCTAAGGAGATTATTCTAAACATGTATTAATAATTTTAGCAAAACGAAGCTTATTGTTCTTTTCCTTTACAGTTTGTAGGCTGTTTTCTTCCTTAGGAAGTCTTCTCTTATCTGAAATTTATAAATTAATTCTATTCTTCTCCTTTTTACACTTTGCTTTTCACATTCAAATATGACATATAACTATAATTCCCTTTCAAAAAATAGCCTGGATGGTTGTCCAAATTAATTCATGTTCCTATAAATGATTAATTTTTATAGAAATATTTTGCTTGATCAGTGTTTTCCTACTCTACATGTGATTTCACCAGACTTGATTTCACCAAGTTTCTATACACATGGGGTTGTGTTTCTGGAATTTCATTTTGACACATTCACTGATTTGTCTTGGCCTGTGCCGGGACCATGATACGAATCATCTGCACAGTTGAGTCATGGCTTGCAGTAGACAATCTCGGCAACACAATCTTTGTAGTTTCCATTTTGTTCAGCTATTTGGTCATAGTCCTCAACTTTTATTTTTTTTTGTAGATTTCTTTCCAATGAAAAGTTATGAAATGGTTAATATAACACCATCAAAAACTTTTACATTGAGTCATCCACTGATTTCTCTAGAGTCAAGTATTGTTGGAAAAACAAAACAAAAAAGATTGTGCTCAAGAGAACAGTTTAGTGGGGGCAGAGTAAATTCCTGTCTACCCACAGAATGTTTTACTACTTAGGAAGGAGATTTTTAATATTTGCATCTTCAGCTAATGTGTTCATGGTACATATAACTATATGATTTTCCATTGAACTTTGGGTTCAAAAATATTTATTTTGAAAGTTTGTTGCATTTCAGACTAAATGAGAGTTCTAGTTTGACTAGAAATAGATTTTCTACACAGAATTCTATTAGCTATCTCTTTAAGGTAGTGTTTTACAGTGTCCTTCCAACTAATACTGCTGGTTTTTGATAGAGTGTTCTACATCAATCTGTTTAATAACAAATTTGTGAGAGTTAATCATTGAACAGTATGTTTTCCTAGATACAAATAGATTATCCAAAATCTAAAACAAAAGCTCAGACCTTCCTTTTTATTCTTCCCTGTCTTTCTGGCCAGATTTATATATTATTTCCAAAGTCTTTTCAAATGCTAAAGGCACTAGATCTGGGTTTAAAACAGTATATTTTATAAGGCTGCTTTGAGGCTATGGGATCTAGCATCCTCTGTACAGATTTTAGTATTCCTTAAGGCAAGAAATACTTTATTTCAACATCAAAAATAAGATGTTGCTCATCTTAGAAGTCCAAGAATATATAATGTGACCAGGATTACTTCAGGAGACAAGGATTAACATCTGCAAAATTGGAAGAGCTTAAAATTGTTATTGTTTCAGAAATTGTGGTTCCTCAAAACAAGGTTCTAACTTTTTAATCCCTTTAACCACACGGTTATGCATGGAATGTTAGAATTAAAAGTGGATAGGCCAGTAAGAGCAGCAGTCACAAATACATTCTGGGACAAAGAGCAATTTTTCAATTCCAGAGAGATTAAAATGAAAATTTAAGAAAAAAAAAGTAGTAAGTACACCAACTCTTAAAATGTTAATGTAATAGTTAAAGTCAAGTTTTATTATATAATATAGTCTTTTAAAGAATACTACAGCAAGTTCAGTAAAAATATGGAAGTAGACATAAGAGAAAAAACTCCACAAACTTTAATTTATTTACAATATTTGTATTATTTTGATGAGAATCTATTTCTTCATATGTGAGTTAGTAATATTAATATCAAATGAGTATTTTGAAACCTCACAATGTAATTTATAGTCAGAGTAATAATTAATACTTCTTTAAAAGTATAAATGAGATTTTTTCAACTATCTTGTGAATTTTTCCTTTTTATTTCTATTAAATGGTGTATAATTTTATTTTTGTACATTGAATATTAATTTCTTTTAATTAAAATTTAAAATGAATCAGTAGTGACAGTTTATGGTTTTTAGCTTTGAGATACTTCAGCTTGAAGATTTTAAACAGGTAAATATTTTTTCTTGTCTTTACTATTTATTTACTACTTGTATATCATTATATTTGATGTAGAGATACTAATTTAATGATATCAGATGAAATAAATTATTTTGCCTCAAAATAAGTGGCTTTAAACATTCTACTATATAGATACACTCGTTTGTAAAATGATGATTCTAAATGCAAAATTAAATGAAATGTTATATGCCTGCAACACAAATTCCATTATCTTTATCAGATGGAGTACTTTCAGGCACTAAAAAGCTGTGTTTATTTCATTTCTCTGTGGATATTCACTGCATATATAGGCAACAAGCAACCCAAGAGTTACAAAAGCCTTATAAATATTTACCTATTGTTTGAAATTGCAAAGTTTCTGCATACTATCAGGCAATAACTTTTGATAAAAGAGAATATGCAACTTAAGAAATGGCATCAAAAAAAAATTCATGCGGCCACCAGATAAGCTTTTGTTGTTAACTCCTTTGTTCCCCAGCCTATCTACGTAAGAAAAGTGAAATCAGTGATAGCAATTTAATATTAAAATTGAGAAATTGTTTTCTTCTTTAATGCAAGAAACACATGGACTTTAATAGAACATATGTGTTAGATTAATACATACCTCAATATTTAACTAGTTTAGGCTGAGTTTATGTAGCTCACTATGTCAAATATATGTTTTTAATAATTGATTTTATTTTATGTGCATTTATTTGTTAATTTACTTATTCTTCAACTTTTCACTGAATATTTACCAATTATAGGCAAATTTATAGAGACTGGGTATTAAAAGTTCATGTTCCAGGGATATAGCCATTAGAATAGAGTTAGATATATAGATCTAATCATTAGTCCAGAGATTGACACATTTATTAATAGATAAAATGTGGAAAAATTAAAGATTTCCTAGGATCTACTAATTTAGACTACATAAGACAGAATTCTTTTTTTACTTTTTTTTGTTTGTTTTATTTTGTTTTGTCCTGTATTTTGTGCAGGGTCTCACTACACAACTGAGACTTGTAGCGATCCTCTTATTTTCAGCCTCCCCAGCACTGGAATTACAGGTGGGCATCATCACACCAGGACAGTGTGGCCAGCTCAGCACACCCAGGAGCAAGGCCAGCTTAGCATGTAGTGCCAAGGATCAATCCCTGGTCCTTGTGCTTGCCTGAACAGGAGCTTAGTCTTTTGAGCTATCTCACTGACTCTAAGACAGAATTCTTAATGACACACAATCAACCTGAAATATATTCTATTGCAAATACTGCACTCATTTAGATTTTATTTTTAAATGTATTTGAGTCATTTTTAGTGCTGAAAATGTCTAGTAACAGGTTATTTCCTTTGATTACTTCCATCAATAAATTTCTTAATTTAGCCATATCTTTAATAAAAGAAAACTCTTCATATTTCATTCACCTGAATAGAGTTCTTTACTAATTTACTGTTGCTATATTTATTTTTATTGCTGTATGAGTTAACAGATATTTGTTTCCATTATACAATAATACAAAATGTTGTAATATATCTGCTCTATCATTGAGATTAATAATGTAAAATTGAGTACAGCTACATACTACGAAAAGTGTTTTGAATTTCCATGTACAACTACTTTGACAAACTTCACTTTTTTAAAAGTCGCATAATGTGAAAAAACTAATTGCCATCTAAAACAAAAATGGGTCACTCCAGAAATATGGGTGGCCAACTGGAGTAATATCCTGTGCTATATGAACATTAGCATTAGAGTAGTTAGATAAGAAGAAATGAATATGTAGAGTATTCATTCAGTACTACAAAGCATGTTATTATATTTTTCAGAAGCATGCAAGTGAACATTTGCCTGTGCTCTCACATATTCTTAAAAACAGATCATGTATCAAATTACACAATTGTGTCAATAGTAATCAGAAGAAATTTGAAACTAGCTTTATGTAATAGAACACTGATAGAGAAAAAACATCTAAAAATAGAGAAATTTCTTAAGTTTAAAGTTGGTCAAATTACAAGTATAATTCTAAATTTATAAGTATGTAAAATTTTCTCAAACAAAAACTGTTTGTTTTAAAATAAAATAAAAGATTAATAAATATTGAAAAATATCAGATATCTCAGCAATTGTGACCAACATGAAAAATAGTAAATGCAGAAGAGTTGAAATTATGGTTATCTAAGGTAAAAAAAAAATTACAGTGTTCACAAGAGTTAATACACATAGTTGTTAAGCCCGTGTGAAATATTTATAAACATTTATTTGATTTTGGTCAACCTTAATAAATTGCAATTGATCTAGTTCTGTTTTCTGAGAACTTTTGTTATAATTATGGTTATAATTATGTAGGGATCCATGGGTCCCACTCAGATCAATTCTACCTGGTAAGAAAAGGTAGAAGGAATGAGAAATAGATAAGACAAAAGCTGGGCTAGGTGGTGGCTGGTCTGCCTGGTAGGTGAAAGGAAACCACTAGCGCAATAAAGCCTATGTTTATTTATCCTTTTGCAAAGTTAGTAATATGTGACACGAGGTTGCCTATTGACTAATAGGTGGCCTTAACCAGGCAGACTGTTTATCTCAGGATAGACTTTTTTAATGCAAAAAATACATGGATTTTGATAGAAGATATAAGTTAGATTAATACATACATCAATGACTTGAATAGTTTAGTCTGAGTTTACATAGCTCACTGTGTCAAATATATGTCTTTTTTGCCTATGCAATTAGCTATAACTACTTTTGAGATTGGGACATTCAATGTGTTAATTATTTTCTATTCAGTATTTTTATTCTGAGATTATTTTATTATGAATTTATTTTTTCCTAAAATAAGAGTATATGAATTTGATCTCCCTGTTACGGTTTCATTTATAACCTATTTAATAAATATTGGAGGATAATTATATAAAATGTTTAATTTAAGGGATTGTGTTAGGGTTTTAAGAGGAACAGATATAACATAAGATGTACAAATGTATAAGAAATTTCAAGATTGGCTTATGATTGTCAGCCACCCTCTGAGGAATTGTACAGAGGGCATCTGCAGAGCAGAGACTAGAAAGATTTAGTCCCAAGATCTGAGGCTCACTGCAGTGTTCTGTGCAAGACTTTATCAGCCAGCCTATGTGTCTGCAATGGAAAGCTGAAGAATCTGTGATTGAAAGGTGAAGGATCCAAATGGAGTCTCCCAGGAGATGAAGTCCAAACTGATGGGGAAGACTGTAGTTCCTCTCAGGAAGGGTAATGTGAAATCTTTCCTCAACCTCTTTGGATACCTTTTTTGTGCTGAGTCCCTCTGGGGTGGGCTTTCCCTACCTTAGGACAGGCCCTCGCATTGTGGGGTGGAGGCATGGCTCAGGGTGTGGCACCACCCAGGAGATCCAGCCAAGTTAACACAATGTATTGATCACTTCAGGGGAAAAAATATTTTCTATTTCAAAAGATATATTCAAAGTTTCCTACAGATATGACCCATCTTGAAGTGCCTTGTCTATAGTTGGGAAACACTGGATGAACTCTTCTCATTGTAGAAACAAACACAGACATCGATTTCTTATAAGGCAAGAGGGTTTCATGTTTTAATGGAATTTTATTCTAGCTGAAATGTCTCATTTGTGTATGTGGTATGTTTGTTGAAATATTCAGATGTTAGTATGCATATGTCAACAATAAATATGTGCATTTATTTATATCTATAATTATGTCTGTGTATGTTTTTGTATTCATAAATCTTCATATATCTGTAGAAATACATATATATATATTTCTACATATATATTAAGATTATATATATATATATATAGCATATATGGTAATTTTTTTGGCATAAAGTACCCTACAATTTTTTCTTCTGGAGTTTAGTTTGACTCTTAGTGTGCCTCAGACGCTTATCATTTATTCCTAATATAATAATTGGATCACACATAAATGATGAAGAAAGAGCACCTGGCCAACACAGCTCCGATCCATAGTTGTTTCTGACATTTTGTAAAACGCAGTAGATTGCAATCATAGACATATATTCTTTAGTTCCCTTAGGTGTTTTTAACTTTGTACTGAGATTTTGAAGGCAAGGAATTTAACATATTATTCCTAATTTTTTTAAATGGCAATAATTTAGAAATTATAGGCATCTAAAATCAATTGACCATAAACTAAAACCTCTGAAATTGAAGCAAACCCTTTTGGTCATTGTTTTTCACAGGTATTTTGTCACAGTGATAGGAAGATATACCATAATTTTTATTTCTAAATACAAATTAATGAACTACCTTAACACTTATTTTTTCATGCCTCATTACCATTAGGGGGAAGCTGAAGCTAGAGATGGATCTCATGTGTGGAGTGAGAGCTAGGCCATCCCAGGAACCAAGCTCAGGAGGTGGGTCATGTGAACAAGCTGCTCCAATCAGAGAGCACCAAGCCCAGAGACACTCCAGAATGTGTTGCTAGGTATAGAAATGTCACTTGACGTCAAATGTTTTCTACATCTTGTTTTCATTTTTTCACTTTCTCACCACCTTTCATGGTCTTTGTCTGAGGAAATCTAAGAGCCTTGTGGGCCGAGGCCATTACCCATCCAGGGAATGTGATGATGCAGATGCCCTATCTCCTTCCATTAAGAACTCCATAATTTTAGTGTCTGAGCTTCTGTGAAAGCTTACATAGAAGTCCTTTCTTTCCAAAGAAGAACACAGGAAATGCTGCCTTACCAGTGCAGACAAGCTTATGTCAGTGAGGTGGCTGAATAGCAACCAATGGCTCCAAAACCAGTAAAGCTTCATGACTTTTCACAAATCTCTTTTCCTTTAAATTGTATTTGCCATTTACTTCTTTAGTCCAGATTACTAGTATTTTCACACACAGATAGCTTTACTCATAAAAATGCTTAAAAATGTTCATGTAAAATAGTTTCACAACTCACAGATGTTGAGAATATGAAAAAACATTTTGAAATATAAAATATATTTGTTTCAAAGTTATCTTAACTATACCTTCATTTATAATTAAGTTATATCGAGAGTTCTCTGAAGGACAATATAAAAAATTAAACATTATGCAGAGAAAAATAACTTTACATTTTTCTTCTCTCTCACAAATGTTTTGCAAAATTTACCAAATTCAGATCCAAAACTATGTGAGAATAACACTTTCAGGGAAATCACAAACCTTCAGAAAAATTTTTGTAGTAAAAAGAAGATCTGTTTGGGGGATTAATATTACTCACTACCTAAGAAGGCTTAGAAAATAAAATGTAAACATTTGAAAATTAAAAATATAGAGTGAAAACTTGAAGAGTATGTCATGTTTTAAGACTAGGCATGTTGTTTATTCAATATAGGAGCCAATTTGCATAGGACTTTTAATGAGATACATGCCATATATTAAGAATACAATATGGTATTTGGCAAGAAAGCTCATCAGTCTGGGGCCCTGATTAGGCAAGCTTACACATGCTCAGGGCTGGATCCCTGGCACCACAGGCTGTGCCAGCCCTGTTCCCAGGGCAGGGTGAGTGGCCACACACAAAAAAAATCCCAAAGAATAAATAATAAAATGTTTTAGTGGTTTATGACAAATGCAAAGATATGACAGTAAAATGTCAAATACATGCTTCAATTCTTCCAGGATACTCTTGACTTTATATTTTCTTGACTTTAGTTTTATTTTTGTACTTGGGGTCAACTCTGAATCTTGTAGTTCCAGGTAAGTGCTTATGCCTCTGAGCTATCTCCTGAGCTGCCTTGTTGGCTTCTTTATGTATTTGTTTCTTTAGTGGCCTTATGTCTATTACTTCTGTTGAAAATATGAATGGTGATGGAATCATTTTTATTTTACCAAAATAAAAACTTGAGAGCATATTTTCCTCAATGGAAGTTTATTTCTGTGTAATCCTTAAAGATGATATGTGTAGATTTATATTCTATGCAAATGATTTTTGTATATAAAGAAGCAAGATGGTGTCCATCATTTTTACGAATTCTCCAATTTTTTGTTTTGTATGTATTTTGATATTCTACTTCAGAAAACAAATTACACATGTTTAGCCTTTTAAGTAGAAATTCAAGGTGATTGATGTCTTTCTATCAAGCTATTTCTTTCATATTTTTGAATGGATCATCGATTATTCTTTGTAAAGTCATTCTGAGAGGTAGGAAGCAAAGCTTTTACAGATTTTATTAAATATTCTTTCAATAACATAATTTATTTACTTTTTCCAGATCTATCTGTGTGTGTTTCTATGTGGGTTTATTTTGATAATAAAACAGTATAAGTTTGCAATGGCATTAAAGTCTTTTGAAACTGAATCTGCTGAATCCATAACTAAGCAATGAATATAGCCACCAGTAGCAGAGGTTAGGAGACAGGCGTCACAGTTTCCAATCTCAACTTTAGTTCATGACTTCCTAGCTGACCCTTTCTAGGTCTCTCTTTCCCTCCCTCTCTCTCTACCTCTCTTTCTTCCTTACACACACACACACACACACACACACACACACACACAGACGCACGCACCCACATACACATAATTAGCAAAATTAATAGTTATCAATAGAGTTAGTAATGAGCTATCAGAATAATTCTATGAATTATAAGATTAAGAAAGTAAATATCAGTAAGAATCTTAATATTCTCTAGAGAAATGTTATCCATTACTACATTTTCTTTTGTTATTGTAAGCATCGCTATATGTTTTCTTTTTTCTTTAATTACTGGAGGAAAATGAGGAAGGCTACATGTTCAGATAATCAACTTAAAGTTGAGAGATGCTTTTTCTTCTATTAACGTATGTCTTTCTTAGGAATGAATTATGCTACTTTATGTTCCTGAGCATCACTTTCTGATTTCCTATGCCTATATTTTACAGAAAATTGTTTAATGCTTTGTTTTATACATCAACTTCACTAGGCTTTAGCCCTTCATTCTTCAATCAAGTGTAATTCTGAGTATATCTATGAGGTTATGGTATGGCTATTACTTAAACGCATCATTTATAGATTTCAGAAAAGAGGAATTATTTTAATATTGCTGACAGTCCTACTTTGATGTCAAAAAAATGCTTCAGACTCAACTCAAGCTTGTGGGAGAAAGAAGAAAGCATTCTCGTGCAGAACTGCTCCACCTGGACTGCTGAGTGTTCCTGACTGACTGATGGTGCACTTGACACATGCCACATCTGTCTCCTGCTTCAGCCTGTATGTAGATGTAAGTATGTACATGCATAACTCAGAACAATGCCTCTCTGAATCTCTGTCCTCCTGGTTCTAACATAAGCCAAATCTAACTTGCTACCACTTTTGACTGAGAAGTTTGAATATTTGTCTATTCTTACTGCCTATTTTCTTAAAATTCATATGCTGCTGTTCTGGAATTGCAGTTACACTTGAACGATTCTTTTTAGAAATTGACTTTTACTTTACAATCAACACTTTCTTGCTGATTTAAAAAAACTGATGAAAGTGTAAAATGTGTTTTATAAGGCATATGATCCTAAAATAGGAGAACTGATGTGTCTGGAATAGTTTAGTAATGCCCTTTCTTTATCCTTTCCCTTTATGATTTTTGTTTGTAGCTGAAACTTTCAAAATACAGTTGGTAGCTTTTATTCATTGTAGTGAATAAAATAATAGAAGCCCCACAAAGACAGCACATTTAATTTTGTGTAATTTATTGGAGATATTAATGAGAATTTGTGAAATTTCATTTCCTGACTTCTAGTGAGTCTATGTCCAGGGAATGTATTGGGCTAATCAAATTTATTGTTTATTTTAATACAATTAACTATAAGCAGTTTTTTCTACAGTAATGTACAGAATTTGAACACTAAATACATTCTAAGCAATAAGTATACTATTCTACACAGATATTTCTCTTAATTGTTACCCTTTCACATGTCATGTTAATTGAAAACAATGAACATAAAGTAATGAATATATGAATTTGCTAATTTACTATTTATATTCTTTTATGGTATGTTACAAATAAAACACTATAATTTGTTTTAGAACATCTAATAGAAACAGGTGGACATTTCAAGTGAATAAATCTTAAATTTTATTAGTTTAATAAAACTAAATAAATTCTATTTTAGTCTTCCAACATCGAGAATGGTTTTGGTCCTTATTTAATTTTTATTCTTCAATTATGTGACAATTTAGAAATTATAAGTTTTAAACATGCTTTTTCAAGTACATTTATGGACTGTATCTTAATAAGGGCAAATGCTACCTAAATATATGAGTAAATTATGGGTTTATTTTTATGTGAAAATTTCACACATGAATATTAATCAATAACAAGTGAACTGTAAATTTATTTTTATTTGTTAACTTGGGGGAGAAATATTACTTTAGATATGCTGAAATACCTAAGATTGAAATTTGTGGGGCTGGGGAGATGGCTCAGTAGAATAAGCATTTGCCTGGCAAGCACAAGGGCGTGAGTTTAATCCCTGGTTCTGCCAAAATAAATAAATAAATAAATAAATAAATAAATAAATAAGAAAATTGTATTTGAGAGCCAGAAATTCAGTTTAGTGGTACAGCACCTGCCTCGCAAGCACAATGTACTGAGTTCAGTTCCCAGAACCAAAAAAAAAAAAAAAAAAGA
>NDGN011461632.1:0-14278 GCA_002564285.1 Tympanoctomys barrerae
ATATATATATATATATATATATATATATATGTCTTGGATATAGCTCTATTCTGGAGGACCGCATTGTAGGAAAAACAAAGATCAATAATAATTATGTCTTAAAAGTCAGGGGAGGAGCTTTTCCTAGAGTAACAGATAGCTTCATATGTCATAAAGGATAGGATAGGGGCAGAAAAGAAGACATTGGAGGATCAGCCAAATAGCTCAGCAGATTAAAGCACCTGCTTAGGCAGACACAGGGGCTGGGGGTTCGATTCCCCGGCCACCACCCCACCCCCAGACGCACTAAAAAAAAAAATGGGGATTGAGACTGGGCATGGTGGTACGCGCCTATAATCCCAGTGCTTGGGAGGCTGAAAAACAGGCAGGATCACTACAAGTGCAATCTGTGTAGTGAGATCCCATAGACTCTGTAGTAAATACATTTTTTAAAATATATATTAATTTTATTGAGAAAGAAGTAGCAATGAGACAGTTTCAAAAGAAGTTAGTAAGACAGTTACAGTAATTAATAAATTGCATATTGTTGTCTTTGTAGTAGTTATTCCTGGTACAAGAGGAAGACATGATATCTTGTCTAAATACATTTTTTAAAAAAAGACACTGGATTTGAAACTAGGAAATCAGTGCTGCTGTGAGCTACATAACAACCCACAAAAGACATTTAGTTCCTAATCCCTGGAAGCTATGAATGTTACTTTTGTGGAAAAGGAACTTTGTGATGAAGTAATTATCCTGGATTATCCAGGCGGGTCTTAAATTTAATCACAAGAGTCCCTATAAGAGGAAGACAAGGAAGATTTGACTACAGAAGAGGAAGTGGAGATATGATAAAGGAAGAGGTTAGAGTGATATGGGGAAGGAGGTCGTGAGCTCAGGAATGCTCGTGGCTTCAAAAAACCAGAAAAGGCAAAAGAAAACAGAGTTTCCTTCAGGGGTTCCAGAAGGAATAAGTCAAGCCAGCACTTCAGCTTTAGTCAAGTGAAACAATTTCTGACTTTTAGCCTACAGACTCACAAGAGAATGAATGTGTATTGCTCTAAGCCATCAATATTAAGGTCATTTGTTAAGGCAGCAATAGGAAACTAATACAGATATTGAATTGTCTTACTCAGAACCATTTTGGTGGGGAGAGAAGAAAGAGTAGACTGAAAGGAAATTGTAGTAGGATATTGAGTAAAGGAGCATCCATCTCTAGGAAGTTTTCATATATGATAACATTATATATATATATATATATATATATATATATGTATATAGCATCGAAATCTTCTCATTTGACCCTCTCAGGAAAACATCCAAAGAAGAACTGAACAGCTGCTATATTTTATGAGCTCAAAAGTGTTGAATAGTAACTGGTGGAGGCACCCATAACTTTCAGCATATCTAAGAAGATGTAAGTACTTTGGCAACTGTTTAGGGGCCTCCAGGAGAAAATCAGGGGCCACGTCAAACCATCTAAGTTCACAGACTCATATATGGAGTCCATGGCTCTTGTATACTGCAGAGACCAAAATACTTTGATACTATGACCTGAAACCCTGCACCTGGAACCAGTCTTACCTCTCTACACTGATGTAGAACTCCTTGCCAACCGAGAAGGCAGAGCCAACAGAATGACCTAATTTGGTCAGTCCATTTGAGGCACTAAGGTTTTGCATTTTACCATCTTTCTTAGATGCAGAAATGGATTACTGAGGCTAAATTTCTGAATTCTAAACACTAGAAGGGCATAAACCTTCAGGAAAAGGAGAAAATACTTTAATCACACGAAAGATGAAGCATGGAAGCCATGCTGGCCAAGAGATTGGAGAGGCAGTAAGAAGCAATTCAGTCATAGGTCCACACTGAATCAAGAAAATTCTTCTTGTCAAAATTTTTGTTTGAATTACTCCTTGTGAAAGGCAGTCTATCCTTAGAAGCAAGGTAAGCCAAATATCATTAGATCTTAATGACTCAGGAACACCAAGAAGTAGAGATAATAGGAGCTAAAGTCGAGCTTGTGGCTTCACAGTGCTCCTTGCAACACACGAACATGACCTTACCCCCCCGAATATAGGTGACATTAGCACAGGACTGCATTGCACAGAGAACCCCAGCAATAAGAACATAAAGCCAAGCCATGCTGCAGTCACTGAGGTAAGACAGAAGGAAACAAACTTCAGGAAACACTTCAAAAATGGATTGAAAATGGACAGTCGTCATGGCACTGTGGTAACTCAGTTGGGAAACTCATTCAAAACAGCTTATTCCTTATTCCTTAAACAGGTGAGTGATGTACTGTGATGTGTTCTTTGTTAGCAATTTAATGCTATAAGAAATTGTGTATTGATTCATAATCTGGGTAATACAGAGGCACTTAAAGTTGGAAAGAAATGCCAGAGGAGAAAAATTTTAGGATATAGCTCCATCTCACTCTATATTTTTTTTATGAAATTATTGTCAAAATAAGGCTAGTCACACTCTTAAGGTCAGAGGAAATTAAGATATTCAGTAACCACAGATTGTGGGATTTGCTGCCATTGTAACTGCTGTCTTCTGGTATCCATCTTTTGTTCTGCATGACATCTCTTGTCTTGCAAATTAGCAAGATCCCTGAATTTGGCATGTATTCTGCTCTATGAAGCATTTTCAAGTTCGGAGTTTCAGCAGTGTCAGGTTTGTCTACACCAGCAATAAAAAAGGTTGAGATACCACTGAGTTCTTACCTAACAGTGTAAGACAACCTCTTAGCTGACAGGGACAGGCAATATATTCTACGTGGTCACAGTCTTTGAGTTAGATAGGTCATTTCAATTTCCTCGCCTTACCAAATAACTTTAATAGATAAAACTTAATTTAAATATTTCCCCCATTTTATTCTATTTGTGTATTGTGATACTTTATATAAGAGTAAGTATATGGAAAACAATACTGTCTTTCTTTAGAACCTGTAATCAAAGTGAGGCCAAAGGATGTCTTCAAGATAAATAATGGTCACTGCTGTTATCTTAACTAAACTGTTTAGAGGAAGAAGAAGAGTAGAACAGTTGATTATGAATGCTTAGGAAGAAACGTCACTTTTCTACTAGTGTAGACCCTGTAATTATGTGCAGTTTCCTATTTAAACTTCTTAGTTATTCTGAACATGGTTTAAACATTCAAAATGATGGGGAGAAGAAAAAGGAATTGAGAATTTAAATAGTCAGACTAAGATATTCCTTTAAATGGACACTCCCTCATTATAGGGGGCAAGTTGGGGTCTGATAGTACTACTATTGGCATGCTATTATCATCTTCTTTGAATCATGGATTTGAGACCCTTATCAATCTTCATTATTATTTTAAAGTCAATAATAGTGCTTTCTGAGCCAGGAACTGTGGTGCACATCTGTAATCCCAGAAATTTGGGAGGCTGAGGCAGGAGATTGCAAATTAGAAGTTAGCCTGGGCAACTTAGCTAGACCCTTTCTCAAAACAAAATAAAACTTAAAATGGCTGGGATATAAGAGCACTTGTCTGACATGTGCAAGGCTCTAGGTTCTAGTCTTAGTGCCACCAGAAAAAAAAATGTTAATAAAACACAATTACTAAAATACTATATTTTTAATGCTGTGACTGGTTTTTGCATATCTGGAAAAGATGTCTTCTAACCTTGGAAATAAATCTTTTTCCTCCCTGCCAAATCTGTAATATGATCCTTTTCTATTACTGACAGCACTATCAGATAAGTGTATGTGCCTCGGTTAGAAGTGTACTGTGATTTTCAGCAGGAACAAGCATGTAGTTACAGACCCAGATTAAGATGTGTTCAGTACACATTGTTACCAAGTCTTTTCTAATGCTGTTTAAGAGATGTATCTTCTGAAATCCAAATTTGACAGCAAAAAGGTTTGTTCAGGTGCCAATATTAACCATAGTTGGATGTCCCACAAAGGACAGAGAGGAGACCTCTGAGACATGGGTTGAAGCTCTTTGTGGCAGGAGACACAAAGACAGAAGACTAGAAGGTTACAGGGTCTTGGCCTCCTTGGATACCTAGGGGCTTTTGCGACTCATGCTGGAGATAACTGTATATCTAAAGAGGTACTCAGAACAGGCTGGGAAGAGGGAGGCAAATCTGAAGATAGTCATGTTCATTAGCTCTCTGTTATTACAACAGAAAACCTGAGATGATTCAAGGATGGATTTGTTTTGGCTCACAGTTTTAGTTTTAGAAGTTTCAGCCATGGTTGACTGGCCCTGTTTCTTTTAGTCTTGTGTCAAGGCAGTGCATCACAAAGGGATGGGAGGCAAAGGAAGGGGACTGTGTGGCAGAGGAAGCTGCTCAGCTCATCATGGCAAGGAAACAGCAAGGCAAGAAGGATTGTGGTCCCAGCATCCCCTCCAAGGCCTGCTCCCCAAATAACAGAACTTCTTCGCATAAGGTACCGCCTCTTCAGTGTTCCATCACCACATAGTAGTGTCCTAGGCTGGAGACCAAGCCTGTAACACACATGCCTTTAGGAAACATCCTAGAACCAAAGAATAGCAGTGTGCACAGCCCGGAGCTACTCAGAGGCATCAGAAAATGAAGTCTAAATAAATAAATAAATAAATAAATAAAATGAAGTCTAAAATTATGCTGCCAGTATTTATTATTCTTTTTCATCATTGATAAGAAAAACAGGGCAGTAATAATTACACTGCATAAATTGTGTAGCATTTTCTATTTTTCTGTTATTTTTTAAAATATATTTTTATTTTACTTCCGCAGTCCCATATATAAGTAGGGATGGTGTTATCATCTTTATTTTTGAGGGAGAATAGTGAAATGACCTCTACAAGGTCATGCAGTGAGTCAAAGGAATCATAAATACCACTTCTTTTGTTTAATCCAGATCATTTACACATTCTTTTCCCTGTTTGCCCTTTTAGTATTTTTTTAAAAATATAGTCACTCACCAGCAATGGTTGGAGATGGTTTGAGAGTTGTAGAGAAATGTTGTTTAAAGATCCTCAATGGACCCATTTTCATTGCTTACCTGCAAAGGCCCTCTTTGAACCTGTGATGCAAGTCCCTTCGAGGTAGCTGCTAGGATTCTTCCCACCTGAAATGCTGTAATTAGCTTTAACAACTGTGATTCAGCATGGCTTGTCTAGTCATTGTTCACTGCCAGGCACAGATAAGTACCTCATCTCAGCGAGTGGTGTCCTAAATGGTGCCACCTGCTTGGTGAACTACTGTAAGGCACTTGTCAGGGGTACTGTTATCAAATTCTGCCAGCAGCAAGCAGTGTCATTACAACACCTTCCAAAAGCCCACAGTGGAGGCCTTAACAGATCCCCAGAGAATATGCTGCCATGCACTGGGAGAGCCTATTTCTGTTTTGACCTTGCCCAGGCTCTGTCTGCCCCTCCTTCTAATGGAAAGGATAGTATTCCATTATACCTTAAAAGAAAATGCTTGTCTCTGTCATCCTTGATTCCATGATTTCAGATCTTCCCTATCAGAACACTTAGAAGTGAAAAGTTATAATGTATTATACATTCAACCTATGTCACTTGTAGCCTGCACTCTTTTTAGAAGCAAAACAGAATGTTGCTTACAAACACCTGCTGGTAAGGACCAAGCCAAGAGGTGGTGTGGGTGGTGGATGGGAGGTGCTGCCCTAACACTAAATCCAAGTTGCTCACAGCACCGGAAGCATTTCCAAGAAAGCTATGTGAGCAAGAGGTGAATTCTTAGTCATTCAGAACAGGCTATGAGTGATTGCTTTGTCTCCAGCAAGGAAAGGTCTGCTCTGAAAGTGCTCACAAGGTGCTGGGATAGCATTTCTATCTTCTGTTCACTCTTGCTTCATGATACACAATACTTTTTTAAAGGTTCTGCAGTTCTTATCAATGAGATGTTAGAGAGCTATAGCTTGTTTTCTGAGTGTTGTATCAACAACATTTTTTTGTAATATGAATCTAAATAGTATACCAAAAGTGTACCTTAGTCTTTATGTGTTCTAAGATACTGTGCTGCTGAGTGTTGTGCATACCTGCATTCCCAGCTACTTGAGGGCAGAGCAGGAGGAGCACCGGTATGAGACAAGCTAAAGCAACTTAGTGAGATCCTCTTTCAAAATGAAAATAAAACGGGTCATTGATGAAGTTGTATGGTAGAGTGCCCCTGGATTCCATCTCCAGTACTGGAGTGGCTGGGATACTGTGCTATAAAATCCTGTGCTTACCTACTCCCTGCATCAATATATTTCATATTCCTCTTAACTGTTTTCTCAGATCCGTCTCCTGGTTTCAGTTCTCACTGCTGTTGCCACTCTTGGGGTTTCCTAGTCTCTCCACTATACTTTTAGGAAGCCTTGCTTCCTAAATGGTCTTTCTTGTTTACTGCCCCCCATTGTCTGTCACCTCATGTTCTCAGTTATTCTTCCAAATCATGGGTCTGATTAGGCCACTGATGAACCAGCTTTGATCTCCATTACCAAGAAATGGACCAACCGCCTACTACGCCCTTCACCTACCCTCCACTCCACCTATTCTAGATAACTTGTCCTTGCCCAGAGGTACCATCACTTTGCCTGTGTGTTTGAGCATGGTCTTTCTTCCTCCAACCTTTTAACTCAGCTCAGAAGCCATTTCCTTCATGAAATTTTTACCACTGTCTTTTAATCTAAATCACTTCTTTCTCCAAGTTTTTGTACTCCATATATCTATCTGTCTGTCTGTCTGTCTGTCTGTCTGTCTGTCTGTCTGTCTGTCTATCTCAGCAATCTAATCTACATTACTTATTGAGATTTATAATTGTAAGACGGTATGAGTCACTCATTTAAGGTGCACAATCTAGTAGTATTCCATATAGTCAACAAAGCTGTGCAACTGTCACCACAGTTGATATTTTAACATTTAATCACCCCAAAGAGAAACCCCCTTACCCATTAAAAATCACTCGCCATTTCCCCTAATCCTTCCCCAGCTCTAGGCAGCTGTAATATATTCTCTATCCCTACAGCTTTGCTTATTCAGGACATGTCCTATAAACAGAATCATATGATATGTGGTCCCTTGTGACTGGCTTCTTTCACTTAGCACAGTTTTCAAGATCCATCTGAGTGGTGGTATGTATCAGTATGTCATTCTGTTTTGTGAATAACTTGTATTTTATGTATCCATTATTAGTTGATGGCCATGTGAATTGTATCCACTTTTTTTTAGCAGTTATAAAGAATGCCTCTCCAACACTTTGATTATTCTTTTTTCAATTATTTAATATGTGTGACAGTACTTTAGAGTGTTTCATTGGGTAGTTGCTTATTTGGTTGCTTTTGCATGTATCTTTTTATAACTATTATGAACTCCTTGTTGGCAAAAATCATTATTTTCACCCTGAAATCTCCACATAGCAAGTGTTCAATAAATGTCTGACAGGTGGATGAATGGGCAGATAGTACAGGTTCTTACAATGTGGATTATAGGTTTTTGTTTTTATTTTTTTATGTACTTGCTACAGGATCTCGCAGCACTAGGACTTGTAGTGATCCTCCTGTTTCAGCCTCTCTAGTGCTAAGATTACAGGTGAACATGACCATGCCCAGTCTTGGTGGCCAGCTCAGTATGCCCAGGGTAGGGCTGGCACAGTATGTAGTACCAGGGATCCAATCTGGGTCCTTGAGCTTGTCTAGGCAGGCACTTAGACTGCTGAGCTATCACCGCAGCCCATACAATGTGGATTATGAAAAAACACAAGTTACTTAAAAACATTGAAGTGAACCCTGTAATACCCAGAACTAGACTTGTAAAATTACCAAGTTAATTGTTAATTTTAAAGACTAGTTTACATAATTTAGTAAATAAGCTTTAAACTTCGCATCATTTCCTAAAATCTATACATCATAACTACAATTGAGTATTTCATGGACTGGGTTCCTTTGCAAATTGTAATTGTGAACTGGGTGAAGAGATTCCTGAAAGACACTGAATATTCTCTCCTGAACTGACACTACCATGTATTGTAATTGCTCATGGCTTGACAGGTTATTATGGTAGTCTAGAGTAGTCATTTTTTATTCTGACTGAGCACCAAAAACCTTGAAGGGCCAGCGAGACAGCTCAAGGGACTAAGCACCTGTTTAGGCAAATACAGGGAGTGGGGTTTGATCCCTGGCACCACATGCCATACTGGCCCTGCCCTTGGTGTGCTCTAAGCCAGCAACTGAGTCCGGGTGTGGTAGCGCACGCCTATAATCCCAGTGCTGGGGAGGCTGAAAACAGGAGGATAACTATGAGTTTGAGCTGCATAGTAGCTCAAACTGAGACGCAGCTGGAAAAAAAAAAAAAAATTAAGAAACCTCCTTGGAGCTTTTCCAAGGTACAAACTATCTAGTTCCTACTATCCAGATTATGATTGTGTAGGTTGAGTAAGTGTCCAGGTGCTTCCATATTCTAAAACTAGAGAAGTTTACTGTAACTATTTCAAGAGTGAGCTTGAGGTTAGAGCAATCTTTTCTGTTGTTGTTGCTGTTTTGAGACAGGGTCTGTGTACCTCAGGCTATTCTTGAATTCACTATATAATCAAAGCTGGCCTCAAACTCATGGCAGTCCTCCTGCCTCTGCTTCCTCGGTGCTGCTGGTATTATAGGCATGTGCCACCACGCCTGGCTAAACAATAATAATAATTTTTTAGGTATGTATGAGCAACTTATTCCTAAAGAGTATTTTACTCATCTTGGGATCATGACTACTGTGCTAACTAACATTTATAAGCACTTTGTATTTGGAAAAGGCTTTGCAGTCATCTTTTATTAGCTAGACTTGCATGCCGTGTAACCTTGTGCAAATCGTATAATCCCTTTGTGTTTTAAATTTCCTCGTATGTAAACTGTAGGCAGTAATACTGGCCCACCCCCAAGGGGTATTGTGTAGTCTAATGGGGGACTATAAATCAGTCAGCAAACATAAAAATGTTACATGCATGCTTATTAGACAGGTATGAAGTCCTAGTCACAGTCTTTTAAACTGGGCAAACACCAAAACAAACACTTAAGTAGGACTTCCTGGAAACTTTATCATAATTTAAAAGATCTTGTCTCAACACCAAAGTATAGCAGTTCCTCTCACCACCCATACTAATAAGCAGGCACAATTTGCAACAGAGAGGACAGGACCAATGATAGCAATAAATAAGTATATGAGACAGTCCTGAAGTAAGGGTTTGCTAACCTTAAGTACAATATATCGTGCTTTATAATGGAGTTAGGGACCATACCTATATAAGTATACTCATCTGAAAAATATTCCTAGGATATAAATTGTGTGTTCATACCAGTCTTTTAAGCTCGTGCTTCTTTGGCCACTGTTGATGTTAGGCCAGAAGTTGCTTTCTGATTTACTAATGAAAATGTTCTTCGTAGGAAGAACATTTAGTCATTTTTCATTTCTCCCATGAGAATGAAAGAATATGTGGTCAAAACTCAGACCTTCACGCTGTTTCATATTACAGGTGAGAAAGAATGGGAAGATTAAAGAAGAAATCTGTAACCTGGGAGCCATGCTAAGTTTTGTAAGGAGCTGACCCACACTAGAGGCTCATTTACACACTTTGTGCAGCTTCTCAGAAAGGGGAAGCAGAAAGCAAGTGTTTTTCATTGTCCATTTTGCATTGAAAGGGTAACATAGTTTAAAGGGCCAGGTACTTGTCACATATTCCAATTCATTTACAATTAAATAGTTTGTGTGACTATAAATAAGAATTAATGCCTTGATGACTCCCATAGCTGATGTGAGTCATGAACCTTAAGGAAGCAGGACTTTTGGGTCACTTGATCTTGACTGTGCTCCTACCTCTTTGGTCCTGGGGAATTTCTTTTTTATTTCCTAAGGCAGCTATCTTCTATGGTTGAGCTCAGAACTTGCTAACAATTAAATTCTATTTAACAGATGTTTGGGGGGCATGAATCTCTGCAGATGATACTGTAGCACTTGCTGTGGAGGCTATGAAGAGCTTCTTGAGATGCCTATACTTCTGCAATTTATTGACTTTGGGTTAGGGCAAGACTATCAGCCTCACTGCAGGGACTTATCAGCTGACATGCCAGTTGCCCAGGACTCCTAGCAGGACCTTGGCAGTTGGCAAGTTACTATGTCATTTTTACTTATCATATAGCATTTTCTGACCTGTGACAGGTATTAGGCCTTGATCAGAATTCTGAAGCTCAGATAAAAACTACCTCAAATCAGTGAGCCTCATTTGTTGGGAAATTATCTATTATCTGTTTAAAATGTATTGTTTTCAAAATACGGTTTATCTCAGGAATCTTTGAGCAATTTTGCTGAACATTTTAGGGGGGAGAAAAAGCCACATAAGCTTCATTTCAATAATTAGAAGAAATTAATACTAGTGCATGCCTTCCATGAGATTCATTTAAGTATCCTTAACACTTTCTTCCATCAATATGGGAAATCCCCAGAAGTGTCCATTGTAAATCTTTTCCCTGTAAAGAAATGCAAATGATTGTAGTAAGTTCTGATTTCCTCTGAGTTGTTCAAAATTCTGTTTTCCCAATATCTCAAGGTAAGTGCTCCTCTATTTTGCAGATCCAGAAGCTGAAGCATCATGAATTCATTTCATTGCCTTCTTCAATGAAACATAAGCCTGCTGTATCCCACTCCACTGCTCTCCTTGAAATAAGAGAAAAGGTCATAGTGTTTTCTCAGATGGGGCGGCAATCAGGTACAACTTTCTGGGCTAATGTTTACTTGGCATAACTTTCAAGGTGGAGGCATAAGTGCTTAAATGAATCTTAATCAACCTTACATGTCAACTTAACTTTGCTCTCTTTTAACTACCTGAAACACAAAACAAAATAACAACATGAAGAAACACTCCAACATTTACTCATGAATCTTCATGACTTGGACCATAAAGTTTGGACAGATCCAAAGCACTAAAGGGTGAAAAACAAGAATATTGTCTATTGCATTCAGGATTTCAAAGTACACAACTTAGTGGCTTTCCCAGTTGTCTTCATGGACAAAGTCAACATTGGATGGTTATTTGTGGCAGATATTTGCTCTAGAGAAAGAATTTTTTCATTGTTCATGGATAGGAATTTTCCAAAAAAATTATTTCTTAAAATCAAATCAACAAGAAGCGTCTTATTTAATATATAACTAATTTTTGTTTTAATTTTTATGTCACTTAAGTAACCACCCACCTCCTCTGCAGATCTCTTTTACTTTCTTCCAGGAAGATTTAAACAACCAATCTGTTTTCATTCTAAATATTTTGGGTAAATGATAGTACTGTTCTCAGTTATATTTTATTCTTGATTATTAAACAGTGAAAATGCTAATTAGTAGCCTGAATCCAGAGGGGGGGAGGCTATTTCTTTTCATAGGGCACTGAAGATTGTAGTACTAAAGGAAAAGGATGGGGACTGAATTGTCCAGCTCCACAGATTCTGATTTAGTGGAAAGACTAAGTTGAGATCGGGATGTATCAAAGATACCCAGAAGACTGGTGTCATCAACAGGCAAATATTTGTAGGGCAAAAAATTTAGAATATATTCTCTGTCTTTATCTTTAGAAGGAGCTGAATTTAGACAAAAAGTAAACTAGATGCCAAGGAATTAATTTTATTTCCCTCCTATGTGCTTGCTATTTCTGGAAAGACTTTAAGCTAAGGTGAAGGACATGTTATTGGATGTGTATCCTGCATCACTCTCCAGAATGTGCACTTGTTCTTCCCATGTATCTCCATATGGAAGTCAGGAATCCTGCTTTCAAATACCACACTGACTGGTTATTAGTTACATGATCTCATGAGCAAGCCTCAATCTCTAAGTGAATTAGCTCTTCTTATCCAGTATTGGAAGAATAATGATATGTATCTTTTTAGCAAAGCTAGAGTGTGGAAAAAATATAGTATGTTAGCATATATTAACATTCAGTACAGTTTATGTTAGAGTAATGAGTGCATGAATGGAAGAAGTCAGAAAAGTCCAACCCCCAATGACCATGGCCTGATATTCATATATTTTAGTTAGGCATCCAGTGACCCAAAAACTCTGTTCCTTCCTACTCTCCAGCCCATTTCTCCATGTCTATTCTGCTATAATCAGACATTCCCCACTATGTACTGAGTTTGCTCTTTCACATCTCTGTGTCATCCCCATCTACAGCCCCCATTTACCAAAATTCCATCCATCCATCAAGGCCCTTGAATCCCACTTTCTTTTGCAATCTTAGCAAACTCTTTTTCCTCCTCTAAATCTTGATCCTAGCTACCTGGAGCAGTAATGACCCATAAACCACTCCTGTCCCAGTAGACTGCAAACTCCCACAAAGCAGAGGCCACCGAGACATTACCCATTTCTTGTGCACTGCCAACACAGACTCTGGTGACTTGCCAAAAGTGGTACTGAATAGATGGATGATTGAATAAATGAGCAATTTCTCACCCTGCCCCTATTGTGCTCTTGGACAAAACACCTTGCCTATTTCAGTCTCAGTTGCCTCAGCTCTGAACAGAAGATAACAACATGAATGTATTCCCCAGGTGTATTATGAGTAATAAGCCAATGACTGAAAAGCAATTTGAAAATGTAAAATAAAATGCTATATATAAGTGTTATATAATCAAAATCATTTCCCTTTGTTTTTATGTTTTATTTGGCTTTCTATCTCCCAATCCTTCATGCATTTCAGAATTTCACAGATGCAGTACCATTCATATTAGCACCTACATTCTCTTGGGTAATAAATAATTTTGTGTATTATACCTCATGGCTACTTTTCCCTTGCATACTTATACATGAATCTGTCATGATTTGGGGTATTCAAAATAACTAATGAAACAATTCATTTCTGAGAGATAATCCACTTTTTTTTACTCTTTGCCTGGCCAGTTATTATTCCAATACTGCTGACTCAAGGGACCTAACTCCCATTAAGTCTAGAAGCCAGATGATGAGCACACTGTAGAAGCCCAAATCTTTTAAGAGCTTACAATGAGACCTAAAAAATGATTGGGGATTTTGAAACACTACTTGTTTCCTATGGCTCCTTCTAAACCCAAATTCTGAATCCTTCCACTGCTCTACTGTGATTTATGTGCTACCAAATGCCCATTGTAACCTGGTTTCTTAGGAAAGGTATGAATTAGCTCTTTTGTGTAAGACAATGATAGCTTAAGATGATATTTTCCTTGTTATTATATTCAAGAAAGAGATTGCCAGTGGAAAAATAAAATTTCCAAGAATATCTGTATTTCCTTTAAAAAGAGGCGCTTGACTTTTAGTACATAGCAAGATATTATTTTTAGAATAGTTCTTCTTAGATAAAACTCTAAGAAGAAATGGCAACAATATACCTTGTCACAAGGATTAGCTTATTAGGTACAAAAGGGATAAAATAGAGGGTGACACGTAATAAGTACCCATAAGTATTAGGTCACATTTTCAGTAGAGGGCTTTCTAGAACCCTGGCACTGTTCTAGGCTCTCATCTGAACTCTGTGGCAAACTAAGGAAGCAAACCTAATCATTTTCATATCCATTGCCTTTGGTTCTGAGACACTAAGGTGCATGTCCAAGATCTCATAGTAAGAAGTAGAGAAAGGATATATTCAAGCTTTAAAAATTTGTGATGGTTAATGTTGTGTGTCAAGTTGGCCATGTGTCTGAGCATCCAGATTAATCATCATTTCTGAGTGACATGAGCATCTGACTAGATGGACTCAGTGCGCTGTCTTCCCCAGTATGGGTGGCCATCATCCAATTTACTGAAGAACAAAAAGGCAGGAGGAGAAGGAATTCAACCCTTTGCTTCCCACCTGCCTGTTAGTAGAATGTGTAGCTTCTAACAGGAATTTAGCTAGGACATCAGCTTCCTACACTCAGACTGGGTGTTACACCATGGGCTGGCCAGGTTCTCAGCCCTTAAAACACTAGTTTTCCTGGCTCTTCAGCTGGCAGACAACAGAATGTAGAGTTTTTCAACCTAGACTACCAACTAAGCTAATTCCTCATATATATTTGCTTCTGTTGCTTTGAGGAACCCCACTGATGAAGTCCATTTACCACCCAAGCACATGATTGTCCCTTTCTAAACAGTTGCCTAACTCAAGGTTACTCATTTTGTTTTGAAGTGTTTTTTGTTGTTGTTGTTGTTTTCAGAACTGGGGACTGAACTCAGGCTGTTTTGAAGTTCTAAAGCTAGGAATTTTTAAAATCTCTTCTGGTGGGGGGCTGGAGAGATGGTTCAGTGGAATAAGTGCTTCCCTGGCAAGCACAAGGGTCTGAGTTCAATCCCTGGT